>PVIW01002356.1:7940-224554 GCA_004026585.1 Noctilio leporinus | reverse complement strand
CTATGTAGCAGAAAGAAAGAAGGAACTTGTACCCTTTGCAACAACATGGATGGAACTGGAGAGTATTATGCTTAGTGAAATAAGCCAGTCAGTGAAGGACAAATATCATATGATCTCACCTCTTACGGGACAATAATGAACAAAACTAACAACAACCAACACAGAACCAAGTATATGAATACAAGGAAAAGGCCTTCAGTGGTCAGGGGAACGGGGTAGGGGGGAGGGAGAGGTAGAGGCAAAGATGGGGAGCAGCTTAGACAAGAACCTAGTATAAAGGAACCATGGACATGGACAACAGGTGGGATTGACTTTGGGGGGAATGGGTGGGTGGGTGGGGGGACAGAGGGGAGCAAAAAGGGTGATGGATGTAATACAACAACAATAAAATTAAAAAAAAAAGTAATAATAAAAAAAAAAAGAACTGTTAGTTCTTAATCCTTATCCACTAAGAATTTTAAAGTTCATTTAGATTTTCTTTTTTAGGCCCCCTTTTCAAGGGTGTATAACTATATTGGGTCAAGAAAGCTTTGAAAACTGCACATGCTCCTATCACGTCAAATACAATTTTAGGGATTTACACTTGGGTTTTCCTGAGAGTTCTGTTTCTGGGAGTTGGCAGAATTGTCATAGTCTCATTTCCCAGCTGGGCAGGTAGCTGAATGCTGGTGTCCAGAAAGTCCATGTTGTAGAGCCTCACCTGTGTTTACTTCAGAATTGTGATAATGAGGAGAGAGTCAGACCGTTTTGAGCTCATCATTTCTTCATCTTAACCTGCAGTTGCCAGTTTTAACAAGAGATTCTTCCCAGAAGAAAACTAAACACTGATGAGGTAGAATAGATCCAGCTTCCCCACACTTCCTTCTAGTCTAGATCCCTGTCTACTCCAGTTATTCTTTACCTCTCCAGATAAATGAGAAGGAAAAACAAAGTTGGTTAAAAAAAAAAAAAAAAAGAGGACCACCTGGACACTTGGATTGTGAAATATGCACACACATAAATACACACACACACACACAGAAGTGCAAACTATGTACCTATATTTTATAAATTATGAACTCTTTATAGCCAGCAGGCATTGAGTATTCCTAAAGAAAAGACATCGCAAGCTTTATTAAATACAAAACTGACCATCGCTCCCTTCCTCCCCTCCCCTCACCCCCACCTGGTGTGAGAGCTAAGTGCCAGTCTGTGAAGTGTCCCGATTCTCACAGCTCCCAGCAATCGCCGACCTCTTCTAAGTGTGGTTCTCTGCATTTCTAGAACAAGGACCCTAGGGTTGTCGCGCTTCTGATTTCGTAGCCTCCATTAGTAATTGGGGTGGGGTGGGAGTCGAGGATCAGGGTGGCCTTTCAAGTGACATCCAGGAAGATTCTCAGCCTTCTGTGTTCGGGGAAGGGAAAGAATGAGGAAGGGTAGGGTTTCTTTCCCGACAAAACAGATGGGGAAAAACCGCTGCCTGTGTGTCCCTCTTTTTGACTTAGGTGTCTCTATTGCTCCATAAATAAAACGTGTTCCTGCCTTCTGCAAGCGCTATAAAGGCAGAGAAAGGGCCGTGCTCAGGGCACACCGGGCGAGGCACAAAGCAGAATCACAGCAGGTGAGGTCAGTGCTGAAGGTGCAGCCCACGCCAACCCAGCGGGTCCTGACTCGGGTGGAATTAGTGTGGGGGCCTGGAGCCGACGGGCGGGGGGCTGGACAGTCTTCTTTCCGAGAAGCTCAGAGTCAGAAGGAAGCTAGGAAAACAGGCCTAGGAAAGGATGGGCCTCAGCCACCCAAAGTTCTGCCCCCGGACAGCTGAGACCCACACCTGGACTCCGCCCGCAGTGCACACAGGCTTGGCACCTGGGAGCCTGGTCAAAGGGGCCCAGGACTGGCCCGGGGCTGTGCTTCTCTCCAGTGCGAGCCCGGGACTGCGCCCTAAATCCGGGGCAGGGAGGGAGGGCCGCCCTTCCAGCCCTTCCCTTGCCCCAGATCCTAGCCCGGGTCTGGTGAGATTTCAGGACCCGGACAGCGCCCTGGCAGCTCGCAGACCCGGGACTGGTTGGGTCGAACTTCCGAAGACCCCAGTCGCTGGGCTGACTTTCCTTAGAGTTTGGGATCCCTAGGAAACCGGTGCAGACTACCGGACCCGAAGCCTTCAGGTGTCCCTCTTCAGCTGGCGGTGCGCGCCCGGGGCAGCGGGCCCCGAGCGCAGGGGGTGGCTGCGCACGGTTCAGGCTCTCCAGCCAGGATCTGTTACAACAGGGCGGGCCGGGAGGCGGCTAACCCTCGGTCGCCTCTTCCTGTCCCTTCCTCGTCACTGTTTCTTCTCCTTCCTTGCTCCGTCACCTCCCTCCGTGCCCTCCTCCTGCTCGAAGGTCATGGAAGTACCCGGCCGCGGATCGGAGCCGCAGCTCCCCGAGTACAGTGGCAGTTACGTGGTGTCGAGACCAGTCTACAGCGAGCTCGCTTTCCAGCAACAGTGCGAGCGGCTCCTGCAGGAGCGCAGGACGCTGCGCGAGCGCCTGGCGGAGAGCTGCAGGTAGTTGCCGGTGTCAGCCGTTGACTGGGGGACGCCTGTGCGGCTACAGACAGAGGCCGGACGCCAGCTCCGCGGCCCGAGACGCGTCCTTCCTGGTGGGAGGAAAGCCCCGTCGTTCTCCGCCCAGAGTTGACTCTGGTCTCAGAACTTAACTTTGGGGAGAGTGTGTTCCGGGAGTCCTGTCTCTCTTTCTCCTCTTTTATGGACACATGGTGTGTTCCTTGGGGGTCCAGCGGGCCCCAACTACCTTCCGGTGAAGGCTGGAGAAAGTGGGGAAGAAAGGGGCTCGATTGAAAAGAGATGATGGGTAAACCCATCACCTGACCAGCAGGAGTCCTTGAAACGCCACGCTCATCTAGGCAGGATGCCACTCCGTTAGAGACGCTGAATGGTAACCAGAATTCCAAGAGGGCGCGCGGCGCTCTGAGTTCTTCACAGCGGGCAGTGGGACCCTAGGAAAAGCTCCCTCAGTCTCTTAACCAAGAAGGGCCACCAGTAATTAGTTATCACAAACAAAAAGAATGAGAGAGCTGGCAACTGCTAGATTTCGCTTCCTTAAAAAAAAAAAAAAAACTTTATTTTTTAGGACATTTCAAACACATTCAAAAGTAGGCATATTAGTATAATGAACTTCCTCTCCTTGTTTTTGAAGCAAATCCCACTGCGCTCTCTCTCTCTCTCTCTCTCTCTCTCTCTCTCTCTCTCTATATATATATATTCTCTAGGGACTCAAAAAATAGAACTATAATCCTATTGTCAAGAGTCAAAGAATGTTAACTTACTGTTAATATTTTTTCTTTTATCTATTGGTTGTGGAATTTAAAAAATACTAAGTAGCAAGGTACAGCAAGTGTACATGTTAAGAGTTTTGTAAAAACTGGTTCCAAGCTTCTATTGCCAAAATATACAGAGTGTGTTTATTTTTCTTAAAAAACAAAGAGAGGTAGAAGAATGCACTTGGGGGTAGAAGCCTGAACATTAATCTCCATTTAGAGACTTTACATTGATCCATGTATGGCTAGACCAGAAAATGGGTTCTTGTACAGGGATATTTCTTAGAGGAGTAGGAGCGGGGAGCACTTAATCCTGTTTTCTAGTACATTGCATTTAAAAGGGTAGATGGCCTTCTTGGCAAAAACATGGTAAGCATTTCAGCATTGGTATTTGCCATTTTTGTTTTTTTCTGAATAGTTGTAAACATCTGCAGAGTTCAGTTCAAAACTTTTTAATTGCTTGTGGCTGAGATTAGATTGCAAACCCACTTCTCTTGCTTTTTGATAGTTGTTCGAGAAAGAGAGCCCTTGGTGTACTGAAGACTCTCTTGCCCATCTTGGACTGGCTCCCCAAATACCGAGTCAGGGAATGGCTGCTTAGTGACATCATTTCAGGAGTCAGCACTGGACTAGTGGGTACGCTGCAAGGTAAGGTGTTGGTGTACTGGCTCTGAGTGACTGGGAATCACAATCTCCTGAAGCGGTTAATAACTTTGCCCAGGCTCCTGTGGGTCTGCACCCAATGCTTGCTCACCCTCGAAGGCCTCATCTTTCCTCTGGAGCCCCTAAGTGGAGAAGGTTGCTTCTTTCCTCCTCCTCTTCCTTCAAGTTCTCTTTCTGAAAAACCAAGCTAGTCCTCCAGCTGCATGGTTCCAATAGAGCCTATTACCTAAACACTAGCTTCCCAACTTGTATTGACCATAACTCCCAGTAAGAAATATGCGTTATATTACAATCTTTACACATTTAGCCCAGGTTTGATCAAATAATATTTACCTTCTCTACAAGTGATGCACTCTGTTTATTATGTTCATATATATTTCAAAGAAGATAATTGCAGCCCATTAAATTACTTTATATCTCACACATGATCTTGACCTGCGGTTTGAAACTGGCTTAAGGGAATGTGTAGAAAGTATTTTCACCTGGATTACACATAAATGTGTTTTCTGTTTCCCTCCCCTCTCCTTTGTAATCTGTCCCCTTATTTTAATCTCTAGAAAAATGTCCCAGCATAGGTGGTTATTACTTTTTTAAAACTGGTTTTATATCACATGGACAGCTTGGAAATCTGTTGCCTAGTTGGTGAATAATATTCTCTGTCCCCCATCCCCATCGCCTTACTTCTGCCCTTCCCGCAACTCTACAAAGCCCCTGAATCATGAAAACAGAAATCTCATTTATTTATTATAATTTTATGGAGCATGCAGTATGTGCCAGGCACTAGGTATGCCGACATGAATACGATGCACCACTTGCGTTCAAGGAACTTGCAGTCCAGTGACTAAATAGATAACAATTGGATGTGAGGGCAGCAGCGTGGGTAGGAGATGTAACATTGCCTGAGGGAGTGCACGCAGCCTTAGGGGATTGGAAATGGCTTTCTGTAAATTGAGTCATCAGAGCTGTTTCCCTAAGGATTAAGTCTGAGTTTGCCCAGTGAGAGAAGTAGGGTGGGGTGGGGATGTGTGTAAAAATATTAATAGAAGTTAGTAACCGTTGTTAAGCAACTCATAAGCCAAAATTTGCCTATGGAGCTCTCAAGATTACTCAGAACAAACCAGGTGGATTCCTACAGAGAAGGAGGAAGTTTTGTGGTCCCAGAGTGGAGTCTCAACCTGGTTAGCCATGTTTTCAATCACAGAGGTGGATGGAAGCCTTAGGTAGGGAGTGCAGGTCCTAAGCTGAACAAAGTCAAGTACCTATGTGCACAGTGCACTCTCCTAGCTGTGACACGGCAACACTCTGTGACTTCTGGGAGACAGGAAGTATCAAATCCATTTTGTTTAGCACAGAGGCTGGAACAAAATAGATGGCACTTTAATCATTTAGTAAAGAGGCTTAAATTGTATTCCTGGTAATGAATCATCTTTATGTATGAAAAAATGGTATTTCAAGTTTTGTTTCTCCCAAGTTTTCATAGACAAATACCTTATAAGAATTCATTTTAGTTTTAGTTTTATTTATTCACAGGCACTACATTAAGGACTTTGACCAATTATTTAGTCCTCACAGCAACTATTATTAACTTATGCAAAATCTATTTTTTCTATTTTTCACGGGAGGACATGTGCATGGATTTTTACAGAGAGGGGAAATGGGATAGAGAGAGAGAAAAAAACATTGATTTGAGAGATAAACATGGATTAGTAGCCTCCTGCATGTGTCCCAAATGGAACCTGATGGAACCTGAAGCCTAGGGATGTACCCTGATCAAAAATCAAACTGGTGACTTAGGTACATGGGACAATGCTCTAACCAACTGAGCTACACTGGCCAAGGCTAGATGGAAAATCTGTTAAATCTTGCCCAAGATCATGGAGCTGGTAGATGGTAGAGCTGAGATTTGAACCCAGACTTTAATTCCTAGGATATTAACTTGTACACTGCACAGTCCTTAATTTATAATAATTTGTTTTCCGGAACTGTTATCTCTATAAACCCATCTCTATAAGGTGAATTTCTGGGAGGTTAACCTGGTCATTCATATATTCATTTATCACTCATTCACTTAATAACATTTGTAGAACAATTCTGTATGTCAAATGTTCAGCCATGAGGACTCAGTCATTTTTGACAGGCTCTGGTACTAACCCCACAGGGCTCATTTCCAGCGATGGGTAGGAAAAAATAAAGAAATAAATAGATAAATATTTCAGAGGTGGTGGATTAAATATGCAACAATAGGGATTAACTTGGGGAGAGAGTATATTTTTGAAAGAATGGCTTTACTGGGGGAGGTGAAATTTAATCAGAGACTGGAGGCTGAAAAGGAGCAGCCATGTATTGATCAGAAAGGAATGTACCAGGCAAAGGTGCCAATGCTTTGAGGCCAAATGAGTTTATTTAGTATTTTCAAGGGAGGAAAGGAGACTTCTGGTACAGGTGGAGTACAATGAGGGGAAGATGGGTAAACAGAATGAGATAAGGTTAGGTAGGGCTGGGTCACAATGAGGCAAGTGAGGCACTCATTCTCAGAGACCCTCCTTAAATATCACACCCCAGGCACCTCACCCTCATCTCAACCTCAAAGATAGGTGTGTCGGCTTTGATCAGTTCCAGCAGGAGGTGGAGAGAACTGTGCAGATCTGATATACATTTGGGGATAAGAATCAGTGAGATACACTGATGAATTACATGTGCTGTAGATGAAAATCACAGATGCCCCCAAGGTTGTTGGCTTCAGCAACTGGGTAGATGGTTATGTAATTTATTAAAGTGGCAAAGCGCCCTGGCTGGTGCCACAGTGGTTAAGGCACCGGTCTACAAACCCAAAGATCACTGGTTCGATTCCCAGCCAGGGCACATAACCAGGTTGCAAGCCAGGTCTCCAGCCAGGTCCATAGCTGGGTACAGATGAAAGGCAACCATACATTGATGTCTCTCTCCCACTCTCCCATTCCCACTCACTAAAAATAGTGAATAAAATCATTTTAAAATAAAATGCCAAAGACATTTGGGATGGAAAATCAAGTTTTCTTTTGTTAATTTTAAAGTACATGTGAGACAACAAAGCAGAGATGCTGAATGTAGAGTTGGTAGTACTACAAGGGGAAAGGGCAGAGGAGAGGGGTTGAGTTAGACATAAAAACCAGGAAAGCGTCATGCCAGAGGTGATATTTAAAGGAGCAGGCATGCCTGAGACTACTTAGGGAGAAAGGGCAGATGAGAAGAAAGGTAGAACACTTAGAGGTCAGGAAGTTGAGGAGGTAGGGCTCAGGAAGTTAGAAAAAAAGAACAATTGGAAGAACATGGGATCAGAAGCCTAGAGAAGAGGTTTATTTTTTAAAAGATTTTATTTATTATTTTTTAGAGAGAGGGGAATGGAGAGAGGCAGAGAGGGAAAGAGACCTCACTGTATGGTTGCCTTTCATCTGCCTCCAGCTAAAGATCTGGCTGGAGACCTGGCTTGCAACCTGGTTATGTGCCCTGGATGGGAATCGAACCAGCGACCTTTGGGTTTGCAGGTTGGTGCCTTATCCACTGTGCCACCAGCCAGAGCTGGAAGAGGTTTATTTTTAAAAGGATAGAGGAGCCAATAGCCTCAAATACTCTTAAAGGGAAAGTGAGATGATGGAATATAGACAATACTTGTAAGAATGTTTTCTGTGAAGTAGAATAGAGATGTGGCTATGAGTGGAGGGAGATAAGGGATGAAGGTAGAGTGAAAGGAATATTTATTTTCCTTTTCCAATTACAGTTTATATTTAATATTATTCTGTATTAGTTTCAGGTGTACAACATAGTGTACACTCATATTTTATAAAGTGGTCCTACTTGATATTCTGAGTACCTGGCACCATACATAATAGTTATTACAATATTATTGACTATTATTCTTATTTTTAATATAGGAGGGACTAAAACATACTTGTGACTAAGTGGGAATGACCTAGCAGAAAGAAACAGATCTATGGTTCCAGAGGCAGAAAGGAAACAACTAAAAGTGGTGAGAAGAGGCAAGTGCGGATGCATTTAAGGACAGAAGTGAGAGGGCTGCCCCTTAAAGACAGAGGACGATGGCTCCACCATTTTCAGAGGAAGAAAGACAGACAGCATAGTGCAGGTGCTGAGGTATTTGACATTTTGGTCAGGGGTATCTCAGGGATTCTACATTCTGGATGAAGTCCAAGATTCGTCTCTGAACTGCATTTGTGTGGAGAAGGGGGACGGGCGGTTTGGGAGAAGTAGAGAGGAGAAAAGCACATTTCTAGGGTCATCAGGTAGTACTGAGTGTCCACCTGGGGTTCTGATCACGAATTTTGCTTGAAACTGATCAGCCCAAACATAGGTGTTTTCAGTCCAGTTTATCCAGCTGCTTAAATACTTGTCATAAAAAGTGGATGTTGTGGCTTAGGCAGATTGGGGTGTTGCCAGGTAAGAAAAGGGAGGGAGAGTTGAAGCAGGAGTTCTGAGTATTGGTGAAATTCTACAGACAAGGAGACAGTGAAGACTCGAGGAGTCTAAGGGCAGAGACAAAGGGATCCGTTAATGGATTAAAAGTCTCAAGAAGACAAAAGATATGTTGCAATAAGGATGCTGCAGTGAGTGGAAAGGCTAGGAACCTATAGTTAAAGAGTAGGAGGCTCAAATAGGAGGTTTTTCTGAGAGGGTGCTGCAGTTTCTAGTGATGGCAGGTTCACAGTATAACCAGGTGGCTGGGCGCCTGAGCGGTGGGGAAAACTCCTTAAGGAAGTCAGGTCCAAGCTACTAAGAAGCCAGTTATTGCTAAGGAGTATGGGATCTTTTTGACTTTGTTACTTAAAAAATTCCCACCAAAAAAAGAAAAGATCAACGCAGCCCGTTCAGTACTACCTTTCTATACAGCTGGGGGGAGCTTGCTTTCTTCTTTTTACTTTTGCCTGCTAGGTGTGTCCCCATGTTTGCTAGCACTCCCTTTATCAGCACACAAACAGGGTTACCCTACTCTGGAAGGATATCAGCAACAGAAGAGCCACAGTTTAAATCAATGGCTTAGATTTCCTCACAAATTGTATACTTTCAAAATTATTGTACCAAAGCCTTTTACAATAAAAATGATTGCAGTATATTTAAGTAGCAGTTGTCCCTAAGTAGGGCACTATATAAAACCTTAAAAAGTCCCCATTTTCCAGGCCTTTAAGAACAGCAGAGCCAAGTTTAAGGAAGTGGAAGCTTAAGAAGGACTTGAAAGAAAAGGCATAGAAAATAGGTTGTTTTCACGCCCGGCTCCTTGTTTTCCTTTTGTGGGGTTACTTTCTTGTTCTTGGGAAGATTTGTATTGCATTCCTTCTTTTAAGTTTACATATTAAAACAATTCCATCAGTAGAATACATTTTTTCTAGATTTTAAACTCTGTGAGGGCAAGACTTTTCTGCTCTACTCCTGTATTCTGTCAAACCTAGAACAGTGCCTGGCCTGTGGTACATACATAATCAATAGTTGCTAAGTGAAAGCTTATTGCAGGAAATTAGAAAATATATGAAAAATATATCCTCAACAAACTATAAATTTCCTTTGATTCTACCATATAGGCAACCATTAATAAAATTATTTTATTTTGTTGAATAAAAATAATTAACATTTTTATTAATTTATTAATTTGAGATAAGAGAGAGAGAAACATCAATTTGTTGTTCTACTTATTTTGCATTCATTGGTTGATATGTGCCTTGACTGGGGATCAAACCCACAATCTTGGTGTATTGCAACCCGTTAATATTTTAGTAAATGTTCTACTAGACACATAAATACATATCTATGTAAAAATTTTAAAAATGTCTGAGAATGATAAGCACTAAATTCAGGTTGTCTCTTTGGGGTGGAGGGAAGATAAAAGGTGTGGTTGAGGGGGTAGTATACAGGGTTTCAACTACCCTGGCAAAAATTATTGATTTCTAAGGCAGGATAGTGGATACACAGGTACTTATTATATTATAGCTTTTTTGCATATGTGAATTATTTTGTACTATACTGAAAAATCTTTCCAGATTATTTTCAGGCATACAACATATTTTACTTTTACAAAAGTGGGAACATGCATACTTACTATTTTGAATTCTGCTTTTTCTCACATTTTTGTCCTTTACATATCTCCATGTAAATGTATTTCTATACATCACATCAATTTCATTTCATTGAATAACAGTATATAAATATAATTTAATTTAGTTAGCTACTTTCTTATTTTGAGGGATTCATTTGAAAAATAATTTTGGGAGCCTGTGGGCCAGGATGTTTAGGTTGTTGCTATACTCTTTCTTTTCTTTTCTTTTTTTTTTCACTGTGATAAACATGTTTATTAATGACCCAAGAGACACAGGGCTGGATTTTTTCCCATGGTAAGTAAATGAAGTATGAGAAGGTAACATGGGCTAAGATATGCTGACTCTCAGAAGTATGTAACCAAGGAAAAGAACACATCATTTTCATCTTCCAACCCTTAAGTATCCCAGAAAAGTTGAGATTTCTTCACACGAGATGACATTCAAGCTGGGTTAGCTCAGTGGAGGAGCTGCTTTCCTAGTGGAGAGCCCAAGGGGGTTGTCTCACCTGTCACTATGTACAATTGTCATTTTTTCTGTGTGTGAATCTAATTGCTTTTGCCCAAGAGGAAAAGAGAAAGAGCAGGGCAACGGTGACTGTGTCCCTCAGAATATAGAGAAACACTGAATTCAGATGAAATTGCAGAAGTGTACAAGCCTTTGGACTGAACTGATAAAGTTTTTAATCAACAACTAACTTGACTTCTTTTTCCACTCTCATGATCAGTGAGTAATTGAATTACCGATCGGTTGAACCAGTTTATTAGAGCAGTTGATTCATGGATGTACAATCATTATCCTAGCATAGTCACAGACTACACGTACAACAAGGGGAAGCTTAGGACAAACTGCAAATTGAGGGTTTCTATGAGAAGGCCTTTCTCTGTATAGTAGAAATATACTGTAGCTTTTGTTTGTGAATTCAATCATTTTGGATGTGCTTTCAGGCATGGCGTATGCTTTACTAGCTTCGATTCCTGTTGGATATGGTCTCTACTCCGCCTTTTTCCCCATCCTGACATACTTTATTTTTGGAACATCAAGACACATCTCAGTTGGTAATTATAAGTAAATACTACAATCGTATTATTCATGTTTAATATATTTTGGCCATGTTATGTGTATTATGCTTCCATATCTTTGTTAATGATTTCCAGTGAAATAAGGCTTCAGTGTTTTGCCTGCTTTTTCTACTCAATAATGAAAATGGCTCTTCTTAGCTTTCAAAATACTAGGCCTTTAGTTTGCTTTGTACTTAACTTAGTTCCGTGTTCTTTTCTGAAACAAAATAGCAGACAAGGACAAAAATCATTGAGAGGTCTTTGAATCTACTGTTTTATCAAATTAATTTAGCATTTACTAAATGATGCTCATTAAATACATATTCATTATTTCATTAAAGAGTATGCTTATTTTAAGTCACTAAGATCGGAAGACTAGCAAAATCATGCCAGGATAATTTAGAAACTAACCTTGGCTTTCTTTCTTGGTATGGCTCAAAGTAGGTTTATTTCTTTCAGTTCCTAAAATTTGAATTCTCTTTGGCTAGAATGTTCCAGTAAATAAATGTTTTAATGCTACTTTGTAACTTTGATAATTTTGTGCCTACATCCATCTGCTGACTAGTCATGTCTACCTGGACAATCCTCTTGAAACAAATACAACTGTCCACTGTATACCCAGTCCACATCCTTGCCTTTAATTGTATTTCCCCCAACATCTGACATATTGCTCTACCTGTAGAAGAAGGTCAGGAAGATATTTTTGATTGAAAGAACTTCCTCACCTGGGAGAATTGATCAGTATCAAATGCTTGATGAGATAAGGAACCTAGGAGCTGATTTTTTTCCTCTTTGGCATTCTATCCATTTAGATACGCAGGTTACTGGATTTTGGTACTGAGCTTCCAAGTTGTAAAAGCCTCCATGATTGCAGGATAAAATCATCATCATCATGGATAAACATGTCAGCAGTGGCTGGAGCAGTTGCTAGAAGAAAAGGAGTACTTTTTAAGCATAGAATCCTGCAAATTGGTGTTTGATATGGAAAAAAATAATAATAAATTATCCTGGAAAGAGAAAAAAGGGAAACTATACACTCCTTTTGCTGTTTCTTTATCCTAATTTGAACCCTGGGTATTTGATCAAGGTGCTCAGCTCCACAAAGCAGAACACTGGATGCTCTAATAAATGAGCTTGTATAACATAAAAATAAGGCAGAACAAGTAAGGACTTAGCTTGTATGTCACCGTTGCAAGTTTTCATAAAAACCTGCCCCTCCCACACACATGAAGATCACACAAAGATAAGTTAGACACCCTTTCCACATACTTAGAAAGCATCCTGGATGCTGTAGTATAATTACTTACCTACAAGTCTCTGTTGCTCATTTCCAAGTCCTAAATGCCTTTTTAGCTTTTTAGCCTCTTATATGAATAAATAACATTTTCCCAATCACTGTTAATTATCTCATACACCTTTGCAATCCTATATAGACATGACATGTTGAACCTAAACACTTGTGATTAATGAATATGAATTGATTTAGATGTTTTTCCCCAGGGCCTTTCCCAGTGGTCAGTTTAATGGTGGGATCTGTTGTTCTGAGCCTGGCCCCGGACGAAAACTTTTTCATACCCAGCAGTAACGGGACTGCAGCAAATGCTACCATGGTAGACCATGTGGCTAGAGATGCAGCAAGAGTATTGATTGCAAGCACCCTTACTCTTTTCGTTGGGATCATACAGGTAATGGACTTACGAGTAAAATATTGATTCGCATGATTTTTATTTGAAGTAAGTAATCATTGCTGACCCCAAAATAAAAGGCCCTTCAAAGTGGGAGGCAACAATCATTTATTGAGGTCAATATGAATAGCTGTTTCAGAAGAATTGATTCAGGTAGAAGCCCAAATAATGTTCCAGTTAGGGGGCAAAGGTACTGAGTATTTATGAGAAAGGGAAGGGGAGCAACTATATCAGTAGAAGGAAGGCATTTCTATTTGTGCAGATAACATTAAACAGTGATGTTAGTTCTAAATCATTTTTACTTTTCAGCCTACTAGTCAGAATAAACTATATCTCATTATCTTTGCCAAAGGTCACAGAAATAAGCTACATTAATTTTTGTTTTCCTTGGTATGTATCTAGAAATACTTCCAGGCTCATATTACCCATGGTTTTCAAATTTTAGAGTGATTTACAACAGGAGACATAGAGCATTAAGACATTCAGATTTGTTTCCTACAAGTATTTTTGTGTCATAGCAGGCTACCAGAGTTTAAATTGGTGTTGTTTAATTTGTTAATAGTTCAAAGAAGTAGTTTCTCCTCCCAGGCACACATTTAATTTTTCCTTCCTTTTCTTGTTCCAGTTGGTGTTTGGGGGTCTGCAGATTGGATTCATAGTGAGGTATTTGGCTGATCCTTTGATTGGCGGATTCACAACAGCTGCTGCCTTCCAAGTGTTGGTTTCACAGCTAAAGATCATCCTCAATGTTTCAACCAAAAACTATAATGGAGTTCTTTCCATCATCTATGTAAGTGTTTCCTCCTACTCTAGGAACGGCTCACTAAGAACAATGCATTCTTCTCTTCTTTAACCTTGGTCTGTAGAGTCTACCTTCCTTCATGCCATTCTTTGGAACCCACTGAAAACAATCTTTTCTGAAGGAAGCAATTGAGTCAAGAGTAATATCAAAGAAGGCAGATTTTGCAAAGCATTATTCTCAATTGGTCAAAATGGTTTCAGGCATATCATTTCACTTTAAAATATTAATGAAAACAAAGTGATATAGTGAAACTAGGACTGATCTGGGATGCAACAGACTGGAAGTCCATTCTCAGCTTTGCCTCTGACTAGTTCTGTGCTCTGGCACACAGGTAGCGGCTGCAAAAAGCTCAGGTTTCGAGCTGGATGACCTGGACTCAAATACTGACTCTATTTTTTACTAATCCTATGAGCAAATCACCATGCCTCAGTTACTTTCTCTGCAAAATTAAGTTGATAGAAGTACCTACCAACCAAGTTAAATAAGGATAAATGAGAAGAACTTTGGCCCAGAGGCTTACACAGAACAAGTACTCAACAAAAGTATTTTGAAATTATTATTTCACATCTCAAGGCTTCTTTATTTGTAAAATGAAACAATTAGACATGTAACTCTAAAGCCCTTTTGAGCTCTGAGAGTCCATAAAGTGTATAATGTAAATATCTCAGCAATTATAGATGAAAAGGAATGTTAGATTCAGAATGCAAAACAGATGCAAAATGAAGATATAGATGACACTAATTAGACTGAAAAGTGATGATAATAGTAATATGTCACTCTGTCTTGGAGGGAAGGATACTATAAAAAATAATGTGTAAACATTTAGAATGGAGTGAGGTCACACACAGAGATCTAAAAATAGTGAGGTGGTCAAGAATTTGCTCCATTGCACAATAGTGCCATAATACCACATTACTCTATTTGTTCAACAAATATTACCCAGTGCCTACAGCAGGCCAGGTACAGTGCTAATCAGTGGTGAAGGTGGTATGACATAGTAATTAAGATCATGGACTTTGAACTTCAATAAGCTTGAGTTATAGTCTTGGTTCCATCACCTACTGCCCATGTGATTTTGGGCACGTTATATTTTCCTAAACTTCAACATTCCCAATTGTAAAATGGGGATAATGATAGTACCTCTTAGAGTTATGAGGTACTAAAAAGAAAAATTGTGTATAGCACTTAGCACAATATCTGGCACACTGTAAAAACCCATAGTAATAGTAGTATTATTGTCATCATCATTATGAACAGACCTCATTGAGCTTCCTGTTCACTTCCCAGGCACTCAGCCTATTAGAACACATTAATGCAAACTTTTTTCAGGCTGTTTTTTTAAATTCAGAATTATTTTTGTCATTGTTGTTTTTTTTCCTGCCAAGTCCTTGGTTTACTTTGAAACCTTCTGACTGCCTTGTTTTTTTGACAGGTTCTTTCACTTTTGCAGTTCCTGACACAGCTTGCTTTTTCTGATTTTCACACTTGCCCCATCAACTTTTAATCTATTTATTCCTTCATTGTCATTAATTCAATGTCAATAAGTATTTATTGACTATCAACCATATGTTAGGCACTATTTATTCCCCACACAAACCCACTGATCTCCAAATCCACCAAGATCCCCTTACTGAGTGTACTCACTTCCTTGTGTGAACTTGACTGGGTCAGTATCCACACAGATCGTGGGAGGCCTACACCAGTGGTTAACCTGGGTCCCTGACCATTATTGGACCTCTGTAGACAAAGAACTGAAGTAATTCTTCGGTCTCCTAGGACTGTGTTTAAGATGAAGCTTGCTGCCAATGATCCCATTATCAACAGGGACAAAAGTAACCAGGAAACACTAGAATAAGGTCAAAAAGGATTTTTTTTGAAACAAAATACAATAATTATGTGACATCTTGTTAAACATTATTCTTGAAGTGTCAGGAAACAATCTTTCATAGAATTTTGCAGGAATTTCTCCAAGGTTATCCAAGTTGAATGAAGATATTTTTCAATCATCCCTGTGTGATGGTGATTATAAACTGCTTCTTCTGAAAAGAAAAAATCAGTATGTTGGGAAATGATTGCATAAGGCTTGAGTGAGCCACTCAGTATGTGAACAGAGGATTTTGTTTGTGACATTACCAAATGCAATTATTCATGAAAGAATCCTTCAACAAGTGCATAGTGATAGTAAATTCTTCCAAAAAAGACTAAAATTGTTGTAAGATGCTTTCCTTAGAATGTAGTTAACTTAATATTCCTTTTGTTATAAAGTTGTACTTTGGATTGACCCCTAACACTCCCCCCGCCTCCGCCAAAAAAAAAAAACAAAACAGGAAATAAAACATACAAAAAATGGAGGATGAGATATTGGGAAAGAAAAAAATATATAAACATTAATTCACAAATGCCAGAGATACTGGGCATAAGACACAGAAAATTCAGAATCACTAATAGTCTTCATGCTGCTATGTAGCTACTCAATTATCTATGTAAATCACAGAGTCTATATCAGAGTGATTATTTTCCTACTATTCACTTTGAATTACTTATCTCTATAGACAAAGGAAAGCTTTTTTCATGTTTACTAAATTGATGCTACCTGCCCCAGTTTTGCCCAGACAATGAGAGTTTTGAAAGCTACCCCTACAGTTGATCAGTTTCATTACTTTCAATCTATTTTTTTCCTTATGACTTCAAACACCCAGGCAATACTAGATAAGAATGAAGAAATTATCTAAATGAAATTGTTGTAAAATTCTCCAAGCATAGCAGAAAATATAGTAAAATATTATCCATTACTGTGAAGCTTATTTTCATTACTTGAATTATTTAGACTACTAGGCTAGATATGTTTATCCATATTTGAACATATTTCAGGAAGTATTTTAATAGTAAACTAAATTAAAACTAATTTTCAGTGCTTTCTTAGAGTCTCATTTTATATCTTTGACCACGATCTGACTACTTCAGTTTATACGGATGAGTTTTATTCCCACATAGGTTAAACTTTCTATTGTAGAACTTTTTGTAAGAGATCCTGAATGATTAATTACTCAGTATACATGCAACTAATTATTCATATGCCTTATTTGATGCAATTGAGTGATATAAACTGATTTTGTTTTTTGGAACTCATATTATGTTGTTAATACAATAGAGGTGCTTTTTATTCAAAGGTCTGAGTGACTTTCACAGATCAAATGAGAATCTTGTAGTGACTACTTTTCTAAGGTGAAATATTTTTATGATTGGGATTATTATTATAATTATTCTGACTGTTTTTTAGTTTCAATTTTTCCATCTTGAGTTGAAAGTAAACACTTTTTTTCTTTTTTTAAAATAAAGAACACTTCATGAATTTGCGTGTCATCCTTGCGTAGGGACCATGCTAATCTTCTCTGTATTGCTCCAATTTTAGTGTACGTGCTGGCAAAGTGAGCACTAAACCCTTCTTGTACAAACAATTAATCAAAGTATTATACCTAGCTAGTGAATTAATGAGGATAATCATCAGAAAATTGCTTATGTCAAGGGCCAGAGTTCAATACCTTCAGGACGTAGGGCTGTTTATTTCCATGGTAGATACTCAAGTTCTTGAGTTGTGTCTGCCTGTGGTAGTTTCCCATTTTTTCCATTTTCAAGCTGCTGTTACTTGCCTCATTTTGTTATTAGCAGTGTGTCTGCATCTAGAAATTTTTACTGACTTTGGGAAACAAAGGAAACTTGTTAGTACTGAATTTATCACAAGAGTAAAATGACTCTCAGAATGAAAATTCAAGAGGTTTGCTGCAAGTCAAATGCTGGCACTCTAGTTCAAGCACTTGGTGGAATGTATTTTCTTAGCACTATAACTTCTCCCCTCATTCCTTTACTCTTGAATGTATTCCAGAGAGTTGAAGTTGCTGGCAGAATGACTCCTAGATTACTTATGTTCATAATACATAATTGCTATCAGATTGTCATTATAAGTCTTTTAAGCATAGTTCATATCAAAGATAAATAAGATGTAAGATGCTCCATTTCTTTATCTTCACATAAAATTACATGTAAAAGGACTCATTTAAAGAAAAGTAACCTTCACTGGGAGATTAACCTGTCTCAAAGAAGATGAAAGATTTCTTAAGCCATGCCTTCTTCAGGACTGAAGTTGCTGTAACAAAGATATTAGTGTTCTTTCCTAAGATTCTGGCTTGATAATAACCCTCTATTCCCAGAAACCTCCTGTTTACAAAACAAGACTAGTTTTTCTTGAACTGGCTTACCTCTCCATTTGGAAAGAATTTTATTTGTCTTCTTCATTCAAGTTGACACTAAGTACCGAATTATTACAAATTTATACTTGAGCTATATATCAATTCAATAGATTTTCCTTGTCATAATGAGTGGGTCAGTCCATATGTATATACATATGAAGTATTTTAGTTATTTTATTATCTCATGTATCATTCAGGTTTAGGAAAGGACTTTATCTAAAGTACTGGTTAATTGGGAGTTTTTAGTTTCATTGATACCATAACAACAAGGTAAAATTAGGCCAGTTAATAGTACCTGTAAAATCACTAAGATGTGAAAAAGTAAAGTTTTCCTGCTAGTAAGAGACAATATATAATAATATTTTTCTTTTAAGACATCTCACTTTTATTATAAAAAATACAGAAAGCCAAAAAAAAAGACAGTAGAAATCACCCATAGTTTTATCACACCAAGTAAACTATCATTAATAACAAGATACATATACACATATGTATCAAATATATACATATATATATATACATATATATGACTGGATGTATTTAATGTTCTCTGTATTAGTTAACATATTTTTATGGCTTTACATAGAGTTCTTAAGTGCTATTTGATGATGATATTATGATTTTTTTCATATGGGAAGTATATATTAATTTTTTTTACAGACTTTGGTTGAGATTTTTCAAAATATTGGTAACACCAACCTTGCTGATTTCATTGCTGGATTACTCACCATTATTATCTGTATGGCAGTTAAGGAATTAAATGATCGATTTAAACACAAAATCCCAGTCCCTATACCTATAGAAGTAATTGTGGTAAGTAGAATATGTAATTAGAAAATTCAGCATTAATTAGTTTGACAAGAAAGGAATTGTTAAAACAAATGGATTTTTAAAAACCTCTTTTGTTTTATTTCAGACAATAATTGCTACTGCCATTTCATATGGAGCCAACCTGGAAAAAAATTACAATGCTGGCATTGTTAAATCTATCCCAAGGGGGTGAGTGTAGCATTCCTCTTAGGCAATACTAATATATTAAGTCAGCACTTTCTGTTTAAATGAAACCTTTTATTACAAGCTTCACTTCATTGGTGCTCCATCAATAGTCCTACTTGTGTATGATCTTAAAGAAACGCCCATTCATGCAAACTATCAGAAAATCAGCATGTATGTAGATGAAATTTAATCCATTTGTTTAAAAGCAGCCCCCATATACTCTGTCCTTCATTTCCTTAAAAAGTGGCAGGACCTGTACAGTTACCACCAGACTCCGGATTTAAACTTATATGTATAATTACAACATATTAATAGAATCATGGATAGTAATGTTTTACTTTTTTTTCTTCATCTTTTTTTCCCACTGGGAATAATCTGCTTAAGGAATCAGAGACATCTAATTTAAATTCTCCACCATTTAGCCCTGGCTGGTATGGGTCAGTGGCTTGAGTGCTAGCCTGCAAATCAAAGAGTCACTAGTTTGATTCTTAGTCAGGGCACATGCCTGGGTTGTGGGCCAGGTCCCCAGTTAGGGGTACATGACAGGCAACCACACATTGATGTTTCTCTTCCTCTCTCCCTACCTTTCCACTCTCTCAAACTAAATAAATAAAATCTCTAAAAAATAAAAATAAATTCTCTACCATTTAATTTAAGCAATCTTAGGTAATACTTATATCATTGTTCCTCTAAAAAATGCATAACCTGCAAGGGATGCAAGTTTGGTAGGTTGGCGAATTAGGAGAGGAAAGAACTAAGTTCCTTTGTCCATCTCTGACACCATCTAGTTCTGTGGCCCTGGGGCAGGGGGTTCTTTTGTAAAACAAGGGTAATGACAACTGCTGAAACTTCACTCCTTATGAAACACTAATGAGATCTCTCATAAAATGCACAAAGTGGACCAAGTTCCCTACATTATAATTTTATCATATGATGTTTTAAAAGAAGCCCACATGTTTATTAGATTTGTAACATTAACTTACAGGGTCTGCAACTAGACTTACTGTTATATAACCACTATGTACTAGTTTTCCCTCCCTTAATACTAGCTGAAGGGCCTTGTACCTTCAAAAATAAAAATCTTTGTTTTTCCATGCCTTTAATAGAAACTCTTTGGGCTAGCTGAGTACCAGTGCTTATTCTACAGGGAACTGCTGCCTTTTCATTTGATTAATCTTAAGATTTCTTCTAATATCTGTTTTAAAATATTTGAAGACTTCCTACAACTGAGTCCATGGAGCTTAATTAACATATTATCCATTCTAATGATTCTCAGATGTTTTGTGAGAATCACATGAAATCCTTGTTAACATAGATTTTTGGTTCTCATCCCAAACTTATTAAATTAGTCTTTCCACAGGAGGGGCCCCAGGATTAATATTTTTCAAAAACGCTTCAAGCAATTCTTGCGATCAAGTATTTTTCGATAATTCTACCTTAGAGGATAAACATTTCAATAATAAATCCTAGTGCTAAAATGAGTTAAATAAAAGATACAGTGTGTTTACTTGAGTTATAGCATTTTCAAAAGAACAATTAGATTATTGAGTAATTATTGAGTAGTTAAAAGTAACTACGTAAAAATATATGTATTATAGATTTTTTTGGCAGCCTCCCTAAGATGTACCACTTAGAGGTGGTCCACAGGAACTGCCTCATCTCATAAATCCATGATATGGGGAACTCATTTCTGCTGCCCTAATTTATCCTTTCCTACTCTATTCAGAGCTTTCCTGTCTGCTCTCCCTTTGAAAATGGATCTCTAGCCTCTTACTCTTGGCTTTAGTCAAGTAGAATCCTCTGACTGACCACCTGGTATGATTGGTCAGCTAATCTGACCTGCCTGACCCCAGGGACTCTAAACTCCTCCATAATGCAGTGAGCTGGTTTGTCTTATTTAGTTCTGTCTTCCTAGCACAGTACCTATCTCACAGTGGGATCCCAGAAAATATTTGTTGAAAAAATAAAATACCCAAGCTTATGGCTTATAAACAAGCCACAAGAAAGGACTTTGTTGCCTGATCTAATGTGATGGCACAAAAACAAATCTAATGACATTAACAAACCCGAAAAAGAAAAAGTGGAGTAAAGAGATTGGAAAAGAGAAAAACAAAATAAAACAAAACAAAAAAAAAAACAAAACAAGAGGAGCAAAAAGTTTGGACTAACCCACTTTTTTATTTAGTCTCTTTTTCAATCCTCCAATAAAGGAATAAATATGAGGCTGCTATTGGCAGTTTCTTTTATCTTGTTGAGGATCAGTACTATATGTTAGGATCATTTGGTCTCCAAAAAATCTGTGTAAGAATCTTATATCTATCAGAATCTGATCTCTACTTTGCCATATCCTTCTAATTATAGAGGAGAAAATGTAATTTCTTGCTAAAGGAACTTCAGGCTTAAATGATGTATACATAGAGGATGATATTTCCCCTAGGACCTCTGAATTACACCATATATATAACAATCAAGATTAGGTCCATGAAAGACATCACCCAAATCTTCATATTTGTAGACCATCACATGATTATAAATTAATAGTTTTTAAAAAATATATAGCTTGTAGAAGAATAGCTCTGGTTTCATAAAACAGAAGTCATTTGACCCTGCCATGATCATTGGAATATATCAACTATTGTGACTACAAAGCATTTTGATAATTACATAAATTGAATCTTTTCTGAACTCAAGAAGATTTTAAATATCATGGCTCTATTTAAAAATTGATTTTAGAGAGAGAGGGAGGGAGGAGAGAGACAGAGGAGGGAGAAACATCAATTTGTTGTTCACTTATTTATGCCTTCATTGGTTGATTTTTATATGTGCCCCAACCAGGGATCAAACCCACCATCTTGGCATATAGGGACAATGCCCTAACCAACTGAGTTGCCTGGCCAGGGCTAACTATCATGGCTCTTGCGATATTGATTTTCCACTTAGCTCTTTAGCACTATATATTTTTTGGTTTCTTTAATATGTCTCTTCATACAGGGTAAATCTCATTTTATGATTAGTATATTCTTTAAATTCAAAGACCTTAAGTTGAAATCATATAAGAGCAACACTAATGTAGATGGAGCATGCTGTAAGAGTTTATGATATTAAAGAACCTATGATGACAGATTTATACATGTCATTATGATGATGAGGCAACATTTCTAGGCTCCCAATAGGGGGCTAAAAAAAATCAGCTAATAAGAGGACACTAACTTCTGATTAAAAATTATAAAAGTGAAGCCCTGGCTGGTGTGGCTCAGTGGATTGAGCACTAGCCTGAGAACCCAAGTGTCGCTGGTTTGATTCCCAGTCAGGGCACATACTCAGGTTGCAAGCCAGGTCCCCAGCCAGGTCCCCAGGTGGAGGCAGGTGAAAGGCAACCACACATTGATGTTTCTCTCCCTTTCTTCCTCCCTCTCTTCCTTCCCCCATCTCTAAAAATAATGAACAAAATCTTTTTAAAAACTTTTGCCTTCTTGGGTCAAGCACTTTCTTATTTTTATTTATTTTAAATCATTTTTATTGTTATTCTATTACAGTTGTCTCATTTTTCCCCTTTGCCCTTCTCTGCCCGTTCTACCACCACCACCCCACTCCCACACAGCCAGTTCTCACACTCTTGTCCATGTCTGTGGGTTGTTCATACATGTTCTTTGTCTAGTTTTTTCCCCTTCTTTCCACCATTCTTGTCTAACTTGTGGCTAGGTTGGTGAGGTGGGAAAAGAGAATTATGGTCAAATATTCACAGCTCTTTTATTTAAAAACTCACTAGGTTCTTGCCTCCTGCACTGCCACATGTGAAATTGTTTTCTGAGATGCTGGCTGCATCGTTTTCCATTGCTGTGGTGGCTTATGCCATTGCAGTGTCTGTAGGAAAAGTATACGCCATCAAGTATGATTACACCATTGATGGGAACCAGGTATGGTAACCCTTTTGCTAACTGATTTTAAAGGGCTGAAAATGGGGAAAAGAAATAAATGGTAAAAATTTTATTTTCTGCTAAGGAAGAGATTGGTTTCTTCCATCAGTCCTTACTGAATTGGTTTTCCTTTTGCGCATACTAAATTAAAATGATTTCAAAATATGTACACTGCATCACTTTAGTTTTTAAGAAGTTGATTAAAGTAATAAGAATTTTAAAAGAATTAAGTCAGGTTGTAAATAACATTCAAAGCTAATATATTAGGTTAGAATAAGAATTCTTCATGTATTCCCGTATCTCCTGGTAATTTTTTAAATAGCGGTTGTAATATGGCAAAACAGTACAACAAACACTTTTAATAATAGCTGTGGTCACTTTAAATTCAGGTAGTTCACTGCATAATTAACATACACAGGACAGTTTTTATAGGCATCTGATACATAATTGCCAGTTAGCTCACGAACTCTCAGTTATGATGTGTTTCTGAAAACCCAGCATAGCAATTATAGCAGTTAAATGATTAGTAATGAAGCAGAATAATAGCTCTCCTAGTCATAATATGCTTCATAACAAATATTCAACCACAGAAATAACACTTTATGTGCAGGCAGAAAAGTGTTTTATGTGAGAGTTATAGCAGATACACTACTGACCAGGAAGTGAAATAAGCAATTCAGTAAAACATTAGTTATTATTCCTCATCAACCTTAAAATGATTGAGAACAGCGCGGCCTCTTTTAGGCTCTAGGGAGCCCAAACTCCTGATATTTTTCAGGACCCCAGACAATTTTCATGGTAAAAATTAAATTGGGACTGTCAGGCAGGGTGGGTTTGGGAGTTTGCTTTGTTAATGTCCTGCCTTAAACATTGGCAAGGGTCTTGAAAAGGGTATATTTGTAGCATCACTGCCATCCAGTCTTCCTTTTAGGAATTCATTGCCTTCGGAATCAGCAACATTTTCTCTGGGTTCTTCTCTTGTTTTGTGGCTACCACCGCCTTGTCCCGCACCGCTGTCCAGGAGAGCACAGGGGGAAAGACACAGGTAGGGAACAACAGCGTGGTCATATCCGTCCACTGTGAAGAATGAGTTGGGCCTGGCCAGGTGGCTCATTGGGTTGGAGCATCATCCTGTACCCCAAAGGGTTTGGGGTTCAGGGCACATATGTAGGTTGCTGGTTTAATCCTGGGTTGCGACATGTATGAGAAGCAACTGATCAATGTTTCTCTTTCACATTGATATTTCTCTCTTTGTCTTTCTCTTTTTTTTTCTAAAACCAATAAACATATCCTTGGATGAGAATAAAAGAAAAAGAGAATGAGTCAGTAAGAGCAGCTCAGAAAGGCTTGCCCCAAAACTAAACAATTAGCCTTTGAGAAGAGGGAGAGCTGCTTCCGATCTGATTCCACCTGGCTGTCTTGTTTCGCCCTCTCTCCAAAAACCCTGTCTGAGCTGTACCTGCTTTTCCAGGGACAATAACAACTGACAAAGACCCAGTAATGAAGAATGCTGACTCATCAATTTTGTTATCTGGCGCTAGAGAAGGACTAGTAAAAGCATATTTATGGCTTAGTGAATTATAATATTTTCAGAAAATTAAAAGCATCTGTTTACATTTCCTTTACAAGGATCACAAACTTCCTCCAGAGGCCTTTGGTCCCATAGAACAATAGTTTACTAGCCATAAATATTTTTGTTAAAACATTTCCTTCTAAGATTTTTTCCCTTGAAGTTCTGAATGTGGGTTTAATCTTGCCTTTCATGTTTTCTTAGGATGTTGCCTTTACAAGGTGACCCCAAAACCTGCATCCCAGTTAATCTCTGAACAGCCTCTCCTTTAATTGTCCAGAAGACTGAGGCTCCTTTCTCAAAGACCATGCTTTCCAACCAAGCATAGAATCAAAGATGCCAAATCAAGTGGTTGGGGGCAAGGGGCAGGCTCAGGAATTGTATTTCTGTTATGCCTGGAGGGTTTCTCCTTCCAGCACAGAAAGAGCTATTATTTCAGAGTAAAGAGGGAATTGAGATTATCAAGGAGAACAGCAAACCCAAAGTAAATAGTATAACCCATCCGCATACTCACAGAGAGTCTTTAAAATAGGGTTTTATTAAGGCAGAGACACTACAAATAAGTATAAAAAAGAATGACTGAGAAAACCAATGACTTTAAGAATGGCTTGCCCAGAGAGAGGTTTAATTGTCCCCAAGGTGCATGTGATGCTCCTTTCATAGTTACAATGGGTCTTTATGACAGGGTTGGAAGAATCGGTTTCTCCCAATTTCTTGACTCCTGTTGAACAAAAATTTAATTTTTATTTTTGTAATTTTTCTTTGTAAAGTTGAGTTTCCTTTTTTAGCAAACATTCCTAACTCTGGGGGTGCAAGTAGAACAAGACAGTCCATACCAGGGAGCATAACCAGAGACCTGTGGTCAAAGGGGAAGAGGTCAGAGGTGTTTTCCAAAGCTACACCCATGCTTGGGGCCAGCTGTCAGCAGCAAGAGTTTCTGCTGCTTTCCTTTGAGATGGGGCGTTGACAGGCTCTCCAGGGCACATGGCTATAAGCAGGTCCAGACAGATCCCCAGCTGCTGATGTTCACTGTCCTGCTGTCACCTCCAGGTTCAAATGAGGCACAGGCTGGCTGCCCAAGTAAGGAGGCTCATGTAAAATGATTCCTTGGCAGAGGGTTTAGGGATAATGGTATTATGGTAGCTAATACCCCAAATCACACACTGGTGTCTATTATATTTAAGAGTGACGAATGCCAGGACTTCAGTATTAAAGAATGAAACAAGCACAGAAATGGCTTGATATTTAATTACTGAAATGTATACTAAGTTCTGGGGTTAAAAGTCTAAGTCCTGAACTGAAATCCCAGGACTCATGACTAAATAAACCAGACAGTCTTCTCTTGTGTGGCTTCTCATGTTTTCTTTTACTTTGGAGCCTCAGTTTCAGCATCTCTTCAATGGGTATAATAATTGTATCCACCTTAGGGATGTTGTGAAGTCCTGGCACATATGTATTTGTAAATGCTAATGGTTCCCATCATTAACTCCTCAAGACAAGAAGTGTCTTAATACCTATGATGCATATATTATACTTGTCACAGAATCACCCAACATATATTTGTTGAATGAATGAACAGAATAATGAGTGTTGGTGGATTATTAACTGTTTCAGCACATCTACAGATTATGGAAGAGTTCAACATTGCAACCTGTTCTTTCTGTCATCCTCATCTGATTCCTACTGATTCATGAAAAGGGAATTCTAATGACAAACTATTCTTTTGCTCTGATTACCCCCTCATTTACAGAATAATGAATTTTCTAGTAATCGCATCTGCTCATAGATACAAAATCTACAGCCTTCCCCTCAAACCAGTCTTAATTAAATTAAGCACAATTTAATTGTACTTAAAGATCTTAATATAGTAACCAAAATTAGTCTCCAGCCCCATAATTAGAGGCTTATTTTCACATATACTTGGCTAGTAGATGGCCACCCACCTGGCAGGAGCTGGGCAGCTGGCTGTAGTCCCTGTCCCCATCTTCATGTTGCTCACCAATTCACAGAGCCCTACAGTGAGATTCAGGTGGCCTATCAGAGACAAAAAAGCTAAGTAATTGCATGGAAGCAAAGAGTAAAAGGGAGGAAGGATGAAGGGAGGGCACTAGTTTCTCTGCTTAGCTAAGACAAGACATAGAAATGTTTTCCAAGGTACTGGGAATTCGGAGGCATTGGGCTAGGAGGTAATAAATCACTGAGGAAAAGGGATGTGGATACAAAGCAAAAATTTTAGCACATCATATGCATAAAATTGCCTCAGGCTGACCTCGCTATACTCTGAGCGTGAATGATCGATTTACTAGGTGAAGTGAATGAGTGCAAGTATGAAATTTCCTGAAGTTTTGTATCTTTCTCCTCTAACTCAAACATCTTGCGGTACCTGTGCCCAGCACAGCTTTTCCTGTTGCTTCCTCTCTGATTGCTTTGCTTCTGGCTCCCTGTGTCCTTTTCTCCTTTGTTTCAGAGCTTCTAATCTTCACCTTGGCCATGTCCCAGCTGTCTCAACAGAGAATTCATTGGTCACCTAATCAAACCAGAGAATAGTCCCCAACCCCTCAGGCTCTCTCCTATTTATGGATCTTAGGAAAGCTTTTATGGCCAGAGAAGGTAAAGTTTCCGAAGCTTTCTTTACCCTGCTATTGCCTGTCATTACTCGGGCAACCAGAGTGCCAAGTTGTGAGCCTGCATCTGTGAAACTGTTACAGGAAACAGGAGACATGGTCCCACCTCTCAGGACGCTCATGTAGCATTTTGAGTCTGCAAGAAAACCCACAGATTTATTTTCTCTGGGACTTCGGTGGCAATCATGTGCTACAAGTCCAAAGTGTTATCAGAATTGTTGTTAAGGCTGCTGGTTCAATAAATGCAGAAGAATCCATATGTGCTCTGAGAATGTACTTCCCCAAAACATTACCACGGTCTGTTTTTGGGGAAGGAGGATGGTCCACGTTTCCTGGTGTGGCAAATAATTAGAAGTTTGGCCTCCTGATTTGACACCAAAAGCTAGAGGTCTAATTATATCCAGACAAAATCCAGGTCAAACTGACTTTACTTTAGCAGACTCAGTCTCCACATTTTCTTTCATTTCTCTGCCATAATTACATATACAGTTTTAACCTTTCTTCAGTTTTATAGAGTTTTAGCAAATAATTCTTGTTTCTCTCAACAGTATTTATTGAACGGACAGGGGTAGAGGTCAGGAAGCATCATGTGCCCCTTGAACAGGCTCTCTGGCACGCACATCCAACCAGCTGGGGACATGAGGGAGAAGGGAGAGCCCTGCTCATGGGAGATGTGTGTCTTTCAGGTTGCTGGCATCATCTCTGCTGGGATTGTGATGATTGCCATCCTTGCCTTGGGGAAGCTGCTGGAACCCTTGCAGAAGGTATGACCCTGCTTCTTGGCAGACGGCTTTACAATTTCTCTGCTCTGCCACCGGAGAAATAACAGGAGATTCATAAATCATCACATGGAAAACCATTCCCTGAGTAACACAGCCTTCCCTGTCTCTCTTGGCAGTCGGTCTTGGCAGCGGTTGTAATTGCCAACCTGAAAGGGATGTTTATGCAGGTGTGTGACGTTCCTTGTCTATGGAGGCAGAACAAGATTGATGCTGTAAGCCGTTTTCCTCTAACATAAGATTTGGTTTTTGTTTGCTTCCTGTTGCATCATTATGCTTGCTTATCTCCTAAGCCTTACTTGCATTTTGGGAGAACTAAGGTAGAAATTAAAGTTGTGTACATAAGCCAAAGCTTTAAAGTCTTCCTCTTCTATGTGAACTATGTTTTTGAACGTCCTATATCTTTGGAAAGATCCATTTCCAGGTAGAATCTCAAAGGAGCTCCTTCATATACCATTTGCCTTCTAGAACCCAAAGTCAAACTTAGCAAATTAAAATAAACAACTAAAAACCCCTCTAATTTAGAAGGTAAAACAAAACAAAACAACACAACTAAATACAAAAACCCAGGCTGATTATAATTCTGACCAAAGTAACCTTCACGACAATTCTGAGGAATTCTAAAAACCGGAAACTAAATCCTTAAGAATTATGCTGTAATTTAAACCAGAACAGATGAAAGGAATGAGAAAACTTCTTATATACGGTATAGAAAGATCTCCAAGACAAATGGTTAAGTGAAAAAAGAAACCAGTGCAGAATGTATTCATGTGTATAATACCACTAAAGGATACAAAAATAAAACATACTTTGTAGTCATATTTACTTGTATTTGCAAAAAGACATGCTGGTGAAAAGTGTGTACGTGTGTTTGTACACACACACTCAGAGAGAAATAAGAGGACACGAATAAGGAGGGAAGAGGGAACTGAGTGGAGAAAGGAGAGTGTTGCAAGCAAGATTTTAAACTGTACACCCATTTTATATTAATCCTATTTTGAATACATTACTATATTACAGATTCAAAAATTAAACTAAAAGATATTTAAGTGGGACAGTTGGTCTGTTTTTGGAACTCCAGTTTCCACTTCTGCTTAAATATGAAATGAAATTAAAATATTTTTTTTTAAATGAAGGTATTTGGGCACTGGCCTCCTGTATAGTCAAAATTCCACATATTTTTTATTAAAGATTTTATTTACTATTTACAGAGAGAGGAAGGGAGAGAGGCAGAGAGGGAAAGAAACATCAATGTATGGTTGCCTTTCACCTGCCTCCAGCCACAGAGCTGGCTGGAGACCTGGCTTGCAACCTGGTTATGTGCCCTGGCCGGGAATCGAACCAGGGACCTTTGGGTTCTCAGGCCAGCACCTTCTCCACTGTGCTACCAGCCAGGGCTCACATATAACTTTTGACTCCCGCAAAATGTAATAGCTTACCATTGACCAGAATTACCAATAATATAATAGTTGACTAACACACCTTATGTGTTACATGTATTATATATGTATTCTTAGAATAAAGTAAGCTAGAGAAAACAGTGTTAAGAAAATCATAAAGAAAATACATTTACAGTACTTACAGAAAAAAATATCCAAGTATAAATAGACCCACACAGTTCAAATCTGTGTTGTTCAAGGGTTAACTATAATTTATTCATGGACAATTGATCTTACTAATTTTATAAGTAATCTCTCACCTGATAGTATATGATAAATTAATAGAATTCTGTTTATTTCCATTTTCCCCAGGTTATCTGGGTGTTTACATGCATTGTATCCATCATTCTGGGACTGGACCTTGGATTACTAGCTGGCCTTATATTTGGATTACTGACTGTGGTCCTGAGGGTACAGTTGTGAGTAATATAAGACCCAGGTCATCTATGAACAGGATAACACACTGAGATTTCTTATATTATTTTGATAAATATAGTAAAACAATTCCCTTTCATAGTAGTTACTACATATTGCATGTTTCTGTGAGTTAAGTACATAGTGATTGCTTTGCACACATTATCATATTTAATCTTAGAAAAAAATCCTTTGAACAGGTTATATTATCTTCATTCTACAGGTAAGAACATTGAAACTCAGCAAGGTTAAGAACTTTCCTTAAGATCACACAGATAGTAAGAGGGAGAAGCAGGATTTGAACCCAGATGCATCTTACCCCAAAACCTGTGCACTTAGTCATATGCTCCAATGCTGGTTCTCTCCCCCTAGTCATGATATGACCAAAAGATACAAAATTCAGCAAAAGACTGAGGTTATTTTGCAGTTTCTTTTTAACATGAGATGAAGTCTGTGAGGCACTTGGCCCTTGGCTCAGGACAAGATAGCTGCTAAATATATTTTTACTAGTTTCTTTTGAAGCTAGTAATCCACAAGTTACATAACCCAGAACAGGAGACTTAACAATAATTCACTGTAGCCAACATTTATTCATATCTGCTGTATAAGGCATGTACCCAAAAGCCACACAACAATACGAAGAAAATACAATTAGCTCCTCTTTAGGATGAAAGCAGCAAAGACAGTTGAAAGTAACAGAAAATCATCTGTGAGGTAGCCTGAAGGGGTATGATTTTTGTTTTTTGTGTGTGTATGCCCTTCTGGGTCTATGAAATTGTCTGAACAGAGAGAGAAACAGAGCTTCTTTCCCACATCAAAACTTGTCTTTCTGCACTTTTGGCCCTTCTCTTTCTATGTGTCGGTGGTGAAGGAATAAAAACCTGTAAAACTATTAGCACGGATGTCTTCAATTTAGCATAGGCCCACTTCTTCTGTTCCACCAGCCAGTTCTTCTCTCCCTTCTTTTCTCCCCTGGCATATTGGAACCTCCAAAAGGCTGCTGTTTACTGCCTCAGCACCCTTAAATGGTACCCAAGGGCCCAAAAGACTTCACAAGCTCCAAAAGTGCCCAACTTGCTTCCGAGTAACAATTTAAGAGCTGTCCTTAAAAGACACTGCCTCTCCTGCTCTGTTTGCCTCAGCGGTTACCTTTCCTGGTGTGGGTGTGGCTGGGAGAGAAGGTTTTGTGGAGAGATGCTATATAATTTATGAGCTTTAAGTTAAAACTCAGCATAGCACAGTAAACGGAGGAGAAACTGGTGGCACATTTCAGCTGCTGAGTTGGTTTAACTGTCGCTTTCAGACGACAGAAAGCAGTATCCTCCATAATATTTAATTTCCAGTCATTATAAGGCTGATCCATACAGCACATTGCTGAGAGTACTGCACACAGGTACTCTTTTTTCAGGAATTGTATTTAGCGTTTGTCCCTAGTCAAGGTTGAAGAATCACAAGATTTATTGGATTGCAACAGGAACAGGAAATTGTGCTTATTCTGGCTCTCCCAGGCTCCTGTTTCTATAAAATGAGACAATTTTTATCACTGTAGACTCTCATACTTCATCAGAAAGTTGCGATAACTCATAAGTAGGTTCCAGGCACTGGCATTATGCCAAACACTAAAGACCAATGGGCTAAAAATAGAGACCAGGCTGCTTCTGACTTATGGGGCCTTTATGGAACTTCTGAATCTCAGTTTACTCATCAGGAAAAATGAGGGTAATACCGCTGACCTTTCAGGATTATGGTGGGGTTTAAATAACATTTAACAAGTGAGAAAGATCTTTGCTTATCCTACAAAGTGTTATAGACATGAAAGGATGATGCTCATTATTTCTCCAACCATCGGGAGAGTCACAGTTCCTCCTTTTCCTCCAACTGCATACATACCCCAGCCGTTCACTTTAGAGTTAGCTGTAGGAACATGTCATATGCAGTAGAGACCGACCCCAAAATCATCAGAATGATGAGTTCTTTTGTGTCTGTTATTTCTTCTAACTTTTTATTCCAAACATGCCTGTTCCAAAAAATCCTGATTGTAATTTTCTTTTAGTCCCTCCTGGAATGGCCTTGGAAGCATCCCTAGCACAGACATCTACAGAAGTACCAAGAACTACAAAAACGTGAGTCCAGATACCTGCTAAGCTTGGGTTTGCTAGCCTGGATTTTTGGGGGTCACATAATTCTCTTCTAGTATATTAGAGGCTAGGTAGGCACAGTGGGGGACTTCTGTCAGGAAATTCCAAAAGTCCACTGGGGTGTTTTGATTCAGTGTGCCTTCTGCTATCCATGGTTTACGTGAATTTTGTCCATGCTAGTTGGATGTCATTTTAATGTCAAACCACTGTAAAAAGAATTTTTAAATATAAGCAATTCATTTATTTCCAAAAGTTGAATCCATTTTTCTGGATAAAGGGAGTTAAAGGGTACAAATTTCTAGTTATAAATTAAATAAGTAATGGGAACGTGATGTACAGTATGGTGACTGTAGGTAATAAGACTGCATTACATATTTGAAAGTTTCTGAGAAATTGGGTCTTAAAAATTCTCATCACAAGGAAAATAATGTAATTGCATATGAGGACAGATGTTAACTTATTGCGATGATCATTAGAATATATGCAAATTATGGTGTACATCAGAAACTAGTAAAATGTTATATGTCAATTATACCTCAATAAAAAATATGGATAGAACCTCAGAGACCTCTAGAATAAAATAAAACATATTGACATATGTATAGTAAGAGTCTTCAAAGAGGGGGAAAAGGAAACAAGACAGATACAGCATTTAAATAAATATCAAAATTTCTCCAAAACTAATGAAAAACATCACATAAAAATCCAAAGGTCCCACTGAACCCTCTTACTGTATACACAGAGGTCTATACCTGGACACATTACAGTAACACTGCTGAAAGCCAAGGCATTAAAAAAATTCTAAATCAGCAAGAGGAAGAAAAAATATTCTATTTCTCTGCTATGTAATCCTTATTATCTATGAAATTCTCTAAAATCCCTGAAAGACTTTTTTCATTTATTTCTAATAAGAGGGTTTCATATACTCTGTCACCAAGAAGCTTATTTGACACTGGGCTCTCTCCTTGGAATTGAAAGAAATAATATAAATTACAGGAAATAAAAAAACAAAGAAAATAAACATCTTCTTGATGGGCTTGTGGTCCCTGCTGATAAGATTGCTTAGTGACCAGCAAGGAAAACAAAGATGAAAAAGCAGAGAAAGAAAATGAAGAAAACACTAACTTAGCCATTTAAAAAAAAAAAAAAAGGTAAAAAAAATTTTTTTAAATGTGAACCCTAGAAAGTTGTAGTATAATTTTACCTTAACATTAAAAAATGTTGGACACCAAATCTCTGGCATTCCAGTAGCTGCTACTTAGTTTATTTCCACAACCTTTGTCAGTTATGTTGAGTCAAGTGTCATCAAGAGCTAAGAAGGATTCTAGAGAACCTCTTGGATTTGGGTTCTGAGCTCTGAATTCTAGGCTCCAGATTGTAGAGACCTTGCCCAAGTCACCAGGGTTCTTGGGGCCTCCATTTTCTCATGTGATGTGGCTGGACTAAAATTGTTATGGTTTCTAAACAAGACAAGCCTGTGATTCTGGTTTTACTTTGGATCTGGCCACACTGTGTAAGAACAAGCCACTGACATCATAGGCCTCAGCTCCTGCAAATCCCTTTGAAGTTGCTACTTTTTTCTCTTTTAAAAGAATTTGGGAGGGACTTCCAGTCAGGATGGAGACATAGGTAGACATGCTTCACCTCCTTGCACAACCACACAAAGGATCACAACTAACTTCAAAACAACAACATCCAGAACTTCCAGAAAATTGAATTATAAGGAAGTCTGACAACCAAGGATTTAAAGAAGGTATATGCATCCAAACAGATAGGAAAGACAGAGCCAGGAAGCCGGGGCAGAGGGATGCAATGTGGTGGCAGTGAGGCAGCGGTGACAACAGCTGGTGGAATGGGTGGTCCCACATTCACGTGTGGTAGATAAAAATTGGGAAGGGTACCTTTGGAGCACGCAATCCCAGACACAGGCTAGATGCACAGCCCTGAATTCCATCACTGGGAAAATAAAGCCTCAGAACTTCTGGCTATAAAAACCAGTGGGGGTTGAGGCAACACAATAAACTGCCAGTCTCTCAGGAGAGTCTATTTAAAGGGCCTGCATGGTACTAGAATGTACACAAATCCACCCACTCTAGGAACCACCACCAGGGCAGCAGCTAAAAGGACACCAGTTATAGGGAGGGGGTGAAGTGATTGGAAATAGGATGAGTGCTGACCAAGCCTCCGCCAGCCAGGCAGCAGCATTGTCTTCTCTCCAAACCTTTTCTCACAAAGCAGTGAAGCAGGTTGCCCCACCCTCACGAATACCTAAAGTTCTACCCCATACAACTTAATAGATATGCTAATACAGGGAGTCAAAGTGCTCTATTTAATACACAGACACCAACACAGGGAGGCTACCAAATTGAAGAGACAAAGAAATATGGCCCAAATAAAAGAACAGAATGAAACTGCAGAAAAAGAACAAAGTGAAATGGAGATAGCCAACTATCAGATGCAGAGTTCAAAACACTGGGGGATAAGGATGCTCAGAGAACTCACCGAATATGGCAAATGCATAAAGGAAGAAATTAAGGCTACAAAAACAAAAGAAAGGAAAAGCCACAGGGAACCAACAGTGAGTGGAAGGAAACTAGAGTTTAAATCAATGAGTTGGGACATAAGGAAGAAATAAACATTCAACCAGAACAGAATGAAGAAACAAGAATTAAAAAAAAGAAAATGAGAAGAGAATAAGAAGACTGTGGGACATCTCCAAAAGTGGCAACATCTAAATCATAGGATCCCAGAAGGAGAATACAAAGAGCAAGAAATTGAAAATTTATTTGCAAAAATAATTAAAGAAAACTTCCCTAATTTGGTGAAGGAAATAGACATACAAGTCTAGGAAGCATAGAGAGTCCCAAACAAGTTAGACCCAAAGAGGACCACATCAAGACACATTATAATTAAAATGCCAAAGGTTAAAGATAAAAAGAGAGCTCTAAAAAAAGCAAGAGAAAAGCAGCTAGTTACCTATAGGGAAGTATCCATAAGACATCATCAACTGATTTCTCAAAAGAAACTTTGTAGGCAAGAAAGGACTGGCAAGAACTATTTAAAGTGATGAAAAGCAAGGACATACAACCACGATTACTCTATCCAGCAAAGCTATCTTTTAGAGTGGAAGGGCAGATAAGGTGCTTTAAAGACAAGGAAACACTAATGGAGTTCATTATATTTCATATAATAAGTGACAAGTCCTTATTATATGAAATGTTAAAGGGATTTATTTAAGAAAAAGAAAAAGATCAAAACTATGAACAGTAAAATGACAACAGCCTTGGCTGGTATGGCTCAGTGGGTTGAGTGCCAACCTGTGAGCCAAAAGGTCATTGGTTCAATTCCTAGTCAGGACACATGCCTAGGTTGTGGGCCAGGTCCCCAGTTGGAGGCATGTGAGAGGCAAATGATTATTTCTGTTATACATTGATGTTTCTTTCCCTCTCCTCCTTCCATTTCCCTCTTTGTAAAAATAAATAAAATCATTTAAAAAAAAAAAACCTTTAAAAAGTAAAATGACAACAAACTCACAGCTATCAACAACTGAATCCAAAAAAGAAAACCAACTAAGCAAACAACTAGAACAGGAACAGAATTGAGATATGAAGATCATTGAAAGGTTACCAGCAAGGAGGGGAAAAGGGAGAATGGGGAAATGATACAGGGATTAAGAAGCGTAATTGGTAGGTACAAAAGAAGCCAAGTAACATTTATGCACAACCCATGGACATGAACTAAGGGAGGGACTGCTGGAGGGAAGAGGGGTACCAGGCAGAGTGGAGCTAAGGAGGAAAAATTAGGACAATGGTAATAGAATCATCAGTAACATATACTTTAACAAGAATGTGGGGGTATAAGTAGAGGGGCAGTGATATGGACTTGAGGCAATTCATGTCATTGTTCTGAGCTTGTTTCTTCATCCAGAAATCAGAAGGTTGAATAATTACTTTCTAAGGCTCTTTCTATCATCACCTTCTGTGGTACTGTGGCTGTTTAGGAGTTTGGCTAACCTGTTGCCTCCCAACCTGGATGAGGCCCCAATAAGGGAAGCGTAGTGCTGCTACCTAGCTCCTCTGAGCAGTTGTAACCCAGCTTCTACTTGCACAGCCAGAAATTTAATTGAATATTTGAGGCCTGAAATGATTTAACATCAGACAATTTATTTTTAATGCTAGATTGAAGAACCTGAAGGAATGAAGATTCTTAGGTTTTCAAGTCCTATTTTTTATGGCAACGTTGATGTGTTTAAAAAATGTATCAAGTCTACAGTAAGTATTTTATCCCCAGAAATTTGCTTGCTAACCCTCTTTGAGACTTTATTTATTCTATAGGTACTTACTGGGCTCAAACTGGGCATAAGTCCTTATATGCTGTTTCCTTTGTATAGGGCATTAAGAACTACAACAGCCCTGGCTGGTGTAGCTCAGTGGATTGAGCGCTGGCCTGCAAACCATGGAGTCACTCGTTTTATTCCCAGTGAAAGCACATGCCTGGATTGCAAGCCAGGTCCCCAGTTGGTGTGCAAGAGGCAACCACACACTAATGTTACTCTCTTTCTCCTTCTTTTTTCCCCTCTCTTTAGAAGTAAATAACATCTTTAAAAAAAAAAAAAAGAATTATAATATAACATCCTTGCCCTCAAATAACTTATGTTCTGTTGGAGATAGGAAAGAAAATAACATATATGTTAAAATCCAGGTAGCAATAAGTATGCTGGAAAAAAACACTAGAGTTGTCTCCAGGCAGAATTTGAATAAATTCCAAATGAATAGTATAGACAGTATGTGTTAAGAGTTCATAGACAGGCAGCCCTGGCTGGTGGCTTAGTGGATAGGCGCCGGCCTGCAAACCCAAAGGTCGCTGGTTCTATTCCCAGTCAGGGCGCATAACTAGGTTGCAAGCCAGGTCTCCAGCCAGGTCCGTAGCTGGAGGCAGGTGTAAGGCAGGCATATATTAATGCTTCTCTCCCCTTCTTCCTCCCTCTCTGCCCTTCTTTCTAAAAATAATGAATAAAATCTTTAAAGAAAAAGAGTTCATAGAAGGGAGTTATCCATGTTAGTTGGAACTCATCAGGCAGTTTGGTAGTGAGCAGAAAGAAGAAGAGTCTTCTTTAGGTGTTTTGAAACTATGGAAACTGAGAGGAAAAGTGGGAACATGTATTGGGGAGGAGGTTTCCCAATTGGAGTAAAGGCTTAGACAGTATAGATAGAATATGGAAGCAGGATATTCTGGTCTTGAATTCCATGCTATGCTTCAAAGTTGGGTTTTGTTTCTAAATCAATGGTTTATTAAGTGGGCTCCAGGGTAAGCTGCTGGTCAGAGAGACGTTCATAGATTTTGTCATAACAAAAGAGCTCTGCAATGTCAAATAATTGGAAAACATAGACTTTAAAGCTAATGAAGTTATTTTTATTGTTTTGTGTTCTACTGTCTTGGATTCTTTAATATGCTACTGCCTTCCCTGAGTTTTTGGGTGGGGGAGGTAGATGACTCAGTAGTGGAGACCTCAAGAATTTATTTGGCAAGATGTCTCAAGGAATACTAATACTTGAGAAATAACCTTTCCAGGTAACAAGTGCCATTAATGAGCTTTAGGAACCAGATGTTTAAAGTAACTTGACATTTATTTCCAAAGGTTGGATTTGATGCCATTAGAGTGTATAATAAGAGGCTGAAAGCATTGAGGAAAATACAGAAACTCATCAAAAAAGGTCAATTAAGAGCAACAAAGGTGAGGCAACATCTTTTTTCCCCTTTCAAATTTGTTTCCTTTCTCAGATGAAAATGAGAGCACTTAGATAGTCTAAAATTAAATCTACCCCCTTTGGTACCCAGATATGTACAAGCAGATAACATACACTGTCAGAGAAGAGCTGACTTGTCCTTATAGCCAAAAGAGAATGAGAGAAAATAAAATGAAATCAGCAGAAAAAGATAGGGTCTGAGTTCATAAACTTTTAGAGCTATTACGTTTTATTTTCTTGCCAATGTGTCTATTGGCCAATTCTACAACCTTCCAGAAATCAAGAGTTTCCTGGATCCTCCACTCTTCCATTTTTCTTCCTAGAGAACATGAAAGTTTGGACTGAGATAATCTACATTCATTAAACATTCACCCCCTAGATGTTTTGCTTACCAAGGGATAGTGTGTAGGACTTTTAAGTACTTTGAAATAAATTGTTTAAAAAATCCCAAACCATTGGCAATTAAGTTGGCAGTATTTTCTTTGTTCAGAATGGCATTATAAGTGATGCTGGTTCATCAAATAATGCTTTTGAGCCTGATGAAGATATTGAAGATCCGGAAGAACCTGATATCCCAACCAAGGAAATAGAAATTCAAGTGGATTGGAATTCTGAGATTCCAGTGAAAGTGAATGTTCCAAAAGTGCCGATTCATAGCCTTGTGCTTGACTGTGCAGCTGTATCTTTCTTGGATATTGTTGGAGTGAGATCATTGCGAGTGGTAAGATTCTAAATGCTTGGAACAACAGAGTAAGGGCTTTGGCAATAGTAAAACCACGTAGGTTGCTTATAAAAGGGTGATTGATTGCATAGGCTCTGCACCTTTTTCTAGGGGAATACTTTTGCAATAGTTTAGAATTTAAAACACTGGTTATGGAGCTAAATTACCTGGGGTTGAATCCTGGCTTTATTATTTGCTGCAGTGTGATTATAGGCAGGTTGCTTAATCTGTCTGTACCTCAATTTCCTTACTGTAATATGAGAATAATAACAGCATCTATTACATGTGGTTTTATGAGGATTAAATCAGCACATATAAGGCTATGGTTTAGAACAGTATCTGGCACACAGTCACCCCTCAGAAATATTAACAATTATTATGATTTATTTTTCTGAGAACATATAGGAAATGGACTATGAAAAGGAGAAAATTTATGTGAAGTACTATGTTTTTATTTGTTATGTGAACAGCAGCAGAATGGGGAATAGTGAGCACATGGTAGGACCAGAAAAGCCAGGCATTATTAAGAGGCTGAAACAGGTAGCAGGTCAGGCATCTAGGAAGTTAAAGAGTTGAGAAGCATGTAAGACAGAAACATTCATGATATCAGACACCAGTTAGGCAAGGTCGAGTTCATTCTTTCAACAAAAAGAGGTGAAGTGCTTAATATGTGAAAAGCACTCAGCCAAGCACAAGACAAATGATGAAGTAGTCATAGTCCCTATCCTCTTAGGACTAAACAGTCTAGAGGGAAAGACCAACAGAAAGTCATCTTCAATAATCACTGTACCAAGTGCTCCAAAGCAGACAAACTGGGGTGTCATGTGGATCAGGAATGAGTGTTAAGTTTAAGTGAAGCTTTCTGTAGGTAACAAGCAAGTCAGGCAGAAAAGTAAGCAGGTTAAAGACACCAACAATCAGATGTAATAATATGGAACTGATCTTACTGAGGTGAGCTTGCCTGAGGTTTCTTGGCTACCTCTGCAAGGATAGGAAATCATTCCAGAATGTGGGTACTGGGCAGGTACAATAGAAAGTGATTATACTTGACAAAGAAAGTGAGACCATGCTGACAGGTTCTCTTCCAGTTACCTTAGCAGACCTGGTCATTAGCTCATTTGAGAGCACACTCTTGTATTTCATTGTGTATTTCACTCTGGGCATTGGCTCAGATGTGTTGTATATTGTGTTGGCCAAAGGTTTAATGAATTACTTTGGGAAAGAGTCTTGATATGTTTAATGACAATATTTTTCACATCTAACAAATAATTGCTTTCAAATGTTATCATGACAACCTTTATACTTGCATAGAGGTCTTGATCTTCTCCCCAGAAATTTCAAGTTCTGTTTTATTATTGACCACAGGTCTTGCATTTTGATTTTTTAAATTAAACTTTTCATTTTGAGATAACTATAGATTCCCTTGAAGTTTCAAGAAATCATACACAGAGATCCTCTATATGCCTTACCCAGTTTCTTCCAATGGTAACATCTTGCAAAACTAAGATCCAAAATCACAGTCCAGACACAAAGACTGATACAGTCAAAATACAGAAAACCTTGGTTTTAAAGTCAGTTTTTATATTCAGAATCTGGTGTTCACATGTGTACAGCCATATATGTTCCATTTAAAGATTTAAACTCATACTGTTGTCTCTGATCTGCAGGGGCTGTGTCAGGAAGCCTACTGTGCTCCCTTTTTTCTTCCTTCCACAGATATTTATTAGGCACCTTTGTGCTCCAGAGCATTGTGCCCTTGAGCTCTGGATGTTGCCACCTTTTGAGATACGGTCATTTCATCCCTGATCATATCATCATTGTAGGTTGAAAACCTCTGTGGTTTTCCAGTAATGAACTTAATCATAAGTCCTGTTTAATCATGAAAGTATTGAAGTTTCTCCTGAGCAAGTAACTGAATGCCACTTAATTATGGGCAGGTCAAGTTACTCAAATTCTGCTTTTTAAATTTTTAGATTGTCAAAGAATTCCAAAGAATTGATGTAAATGTGTACTTTGCATCGCTTCAAGGTAAATGCATGTATGTATATATCTATCGATAAGACTTTTCCCTAAGCCCTTCCTCCTATCTTGGAATACAGATACATCATGATCAATGATTTTTTTATTGTGATAAAATGCATCACAGTATTTGCTATTTTAGTCACATTCAAGTGGCATTTAATTCAGTGGCATTAAGTATATTTCCAATGTTGTGCAACCATGATAACTATTTCTTGTCAAAAAATTTCATCACCATGAACAAAATCTCTACCCACTTAGCAATCCTGCTGAGGGCCTTTTTGAACCTTGGGAGATATTATTCCCAGTTGTGCCAGCAAGTTAGGGATTCTTGCACAAGCGTTTTTTGAGGTCTGAAAAAAGAAAATTCACTCTGGGAAAAGTGAGGGCAGTGAGGGGAGCAAGATAGGGCAGGGAAGAAGCTGGACAAAGATATGGTTGCGAAAGTCTATGTTAGCCTAATTTCACAGGGAGCACACAGCAAGAAAAGCACCAGAGGGGTATTTCTCCTGGAGGCAGCAAAGCAGGCCTTTTTACCCCCATATCCGTCCATCCGTGGCTGCAGGCCACCCGAGGGTGAGGGGGGTGGTCTGTAACCTCCTAGGACTTTTCAGGTGAGACAGTTCCTATGGGCCCAGGACGGTTCTCCAGAGAAGGCCAGCTGTGAACCATTAGCAGCCAGACTCACATTAGCAGCTGGAGAATGGGGACTCTTAGCAAAAGGGACCTGGGCAGAAACCAAGGACATTTACTACAACCAGTTATGGCATAACCATGCCATGCCACCAGAAAGGAAACTCAATGTAGAGCAGGGTCACGTTTTGGAAATGAAAAAAAAAAAAAAAAAGAATTAAAAGGAGAAGCTACCAAAGTTAGTATTGGCTGATGCTATAAAATATCTTAGCGACTAACTAAACACTCTTTCTTTCTTTTGAAGATCATGTAATAGAAAAGCTGGAGAATTGTGGTTTCTTTAATGATAACAGAAAGGACATGTTCTTTTTGACTATCCACGATGCTGTTCTCCATGTTCAGCACCAGGTTAAATCCCAAGAAATTCAAGATTCCATTTTAGAAACGGTAAACATTTAACCTCTCTACACATGTGTCTTTCCTGAACTATCATGATCTCTGTAAATAGCAGAAGTTCCACAAATTTGGGTTTGAATTCCATTCTAGAGGAATGTTAAGCCACTGGTTAACTTCTCAGAGACTCAGTTTTCTCAGTCAGTAAAATGGGAGTAAAAACCATTTGCTTTACTGGGTAGATATGAAGACTAAATATGATAGTTGACAGGAAAGCACCAGAAAGTACCTACTATTCAACACACATTAGTTCTATAATGTATAGGTTTACTAATAAAAGTAGCATTTAGCTGTAGTGCCTTTAGAATATAGGCACTAAATCTCAGGTCTTCTGGGATTTGTATGTACAAATGCAGTGTAAGTCCTCAGCAATCTAGAAACTTCATTTTAAGTATCTTTAACTAGGATTCACTAAGTCATAAGTGATCTTTGACAGAAAAAAATTAAAAGCCATGAATCAGCCAGAGTTAATTGTCCCCCACAAAATAGAACAGACCCTGATTTCCTATGGGATTCCTTATGTTAGTTCTTTTGTCAGATACTTGGGAGAGTTTGGCATTCTGGTCTGGGTATGGGGCTGGGCCTACTGGTAGGCCTATACTTGAACCTCTTCTCTCATGGACTCTGCCACAGTGAATTTGGGAAACCAAAACAACACCTATAAAAATAACAATTATAATTACTACAGTGACCTGATTACTATATTTTAAATTGCTTCACTTTTTCCCTCCAAATTAGAATAGATTCTTATTGTAAACTGGAAGTTAACGTCTGAAGTAAAACTAATTTAGAAAACAATATTACCCAATTCCTTAAGCTATTGTTAGTAGAGATTGCTCTGCTCAATGCTACGAGAGAAATACTAGTCCTAAATACCAAGATCTGGATCTAAAATACAAACAAGAAAAAAAAAGTAGTAAAACCACAAATCTAAGGGGAAAAAAGCTACATGCTAGCGAAATGCTTCTTTGAAAACTCATAAACCTTTTTCTGTCTAGCTCAAAATTCTCTAAGCCATAGGTAACAACAACAATGCAGGATCTTGTAAAATATCTAAGAAAGGCCCCTCATTAAAAGTGAAATAGAACCAAGGTGTCAAGTTCTTTTTCAACATGAAAAGTTATTTTGATTATACTTTGTTCTGATCCAAGATCTCAAATCCCATAAATGTCACAAAACCTACTGATGACAGTGCTCCTACCAGCATTATACTTAACATTGTTTGGAATTGAAGGCATCGTGAGTGGCCAGGATAGATTTTTTGATCCTTAACCAATGTCTGACTGAATATAACTGGGTGCTTGTATTATGTACTTATTGGTTCACTGGATAGTGGGTTGAGTACTCGTGGTGGCTCATGAGATCAGGAACTTGATACTTCCATGTACTACTTTCAGTATCTAGCACAAAACCCTGCATACAGTAGATGTATAGTAAATAGTGATAAATCTTGCCTGTGATGACAGTTTCCTTTTCTTCAGGAAGGGTAATGTATGTCATAGATATTGTAGATGCAGTGATATGACTGACCATCACAAGGACTATTACAGGACAGTCCCAATTTGTAATTACACCTATCCTCTTTCTTTCGATATGTTTAACCATCTGCACAGAGACTGAAGTCTCTAATTCATTTCCACATTAGCAAAGAGAATCAGATTATTTGTGAGATGAAAATAGCTGAAAAGCTCTTTGAAATGTCACTCTTTATCTTGATATACATTTGGAGTTGCTTTGGGAATTTCCTTTTTTATGCCTCAGAGAAAGCCCAAACTTACTGGTTTCTTCTGTTATGGATTACCACTCTAGGCCTTTCCTGAACAACCATCTTGGTCCATAGATGTTGATTTCCGTTTCCAATAAAACTATATCCATCCAATTTAACTTGTGACTGTTTATTGTTATCAGTCATGAGCCCATTCAGTGCATGCTTAATGCTGTACTAAGTGCTCTTAGGTTAGTCTTCAAAATAAAAACATTTGGACTACCGCATCATTCAGGCAGACAGGGTGACTGGTTAAAAGGTATGCACTTCAGGGGTTGGGGAAGAGAGCTGAAAAGGAGGTTAACAATAGAGGACGGTGCCAGTTCACGCTTGAATGTGAAAATCTGGTACAGGGCAAATTCTAAGTGAAAAATACAAAAAGACCAGAAAGCTGGAAAAGATTTTGAAGTGTGTAGGTTATTATAAATGAGAAGCACTTGCAGGGTTTCACTTTATTTTTTGTGGCTTATCAGGAGGGTTGATGCTATTATATTTTCAGTAAATATTTTGTTTTCTCTTTGTCAAGATCTCCCTCATCCAAGACCATAAAGATCCTCTTGAATTGATGGAAGCAGAGCTAACTGAAGAAGAACTTAATGTTGAGGATGAGGTATGAACATTATTTTCTTTCAAAGAAAATAATTTATATTAAACCTTGAGTAAATAGAAAAATACATATAGTAGCTATATCTGATACAAACTACTCAGGGCAAATAATTTTTTAAAATCCTGAAAGGATGGTTTAATAGAACAAAGAAAATGAGAAATTCTCCCAGAATTCTCCCTTAAAGGCATTAAGAACTTGGGGACCTTCTTCCCTAGGCAAACAGGATGATCATTTGCTAGAAGCAGCCACACTGGTCTTGGTTTTATATCTAAGTCTCCACAATACTTTTTCTTCCAGAGACATAAGGAATAGAGGAAAGGTGATTTGAAGAAATTTCTAACCCAGAAGTTTCATAAGTTTCAGAGATATTATTTGAGGAACAGGAACCTCATGACCTTTCTTCATCTGACTGATAATGGCTTAGAAAAGACTGGTTTTATATATAAGTATTTACATAAGTAAATTCCTGGGAAACATGTAGTTACTTCGATCAACTTTGTGGCTCCACCACTGAGTCATATGAAAGGAGATCATAGAATTTTAAAGTTGAAAGATGTCTTAGAAATCAAGTAGCCCAACATCTCAGCCATGCCATGCAGAAATCCCCCCTACACCATGTCTAAGGATGCTCACTCGGCTTTTGTGTGAACATTTACGGACATTGGCCACTAGTAGCTTTTCCAGGGAGTTTGTTCCATGCTTGGAAGTATCCAAGTGTTAGCTGTGCTTACAAAGCTAGATTTGGCTTTTCTCCAATAACTGGTGACTGAGAGCTCACTTTTCTAGCAATACAAACCCTCCTACTGAACAGCCCTTAAATATTTGAGAGTATCTCTCAGGTCTCCACCAAACTGTACTCCAAGCAGGGCTCCTCCAGTTCCCTTCATTATTCCTCATAGACACAAATTTGTCGATGCTTCTCTGCCAATGAAGGGGACACAAAACCCTAGACAGGATTAGGCCAGCATGGAGATTATGCAACTATAACCCACCTTGATCTCATCAAGATATTTCTATTACTGTGACTTAAAAATGTGTCTATTTGCACACATTTGGCTACACCAAATCCTTTGTTTCTATTACAGGGGTCAACTAAAGACTTGGGCATTTTTACACAAATTCTCATCCAGCTGGGCTCCCCACGTATATTTGTGTTATTGTTTTTTGACCCCCTCATCCAGGACTACACATTTCTGATAGATTACATCTTGTTTATTCCCATTATCTGACATCCTTTTGAATTCTAAATCTATCATCTAGCACATTAATTATGCATACCCACTGGTATCATATGCAAATCTGATAAGCATGCCTTCTCTGCCTTAGTGCAGGTCCTGATAAAAATGTTGAAAAGCTTGGGGGAAGGGGGGAGGCAGAGGCAAGGAAGGGGAGCAGCTTAGATAAGAACCTAGTATAAAGGAACCATGGACAACAGGTGGGATTGACTTTGGGGGGAATGGGTGGGTAGGGAGGAAGACAGAGGGGAGCAAAAAGGGGATGGATGTGATACAACAACAATAAAAGTTAAAAAAATGTTGAAAAGCATAATATTCAAACCCCTATGGTAAAATCAGGCAGTGAGGATGGTAGGAGAGGAAACGTTTGTGGAGAAAATACACTGGTAGAGTGAAATCTGAGGTCCTATATCTTAGCCCATCAGCTTAGTGAGCCCAGGAACATCATCACTGAGCTGTGTAGTAGTTTACGACTATGGATATTGGGCCAACTTAGTTGAGTAAAAACTCATACATACATCAAAATTGGAACTCAAGAGGGTGCCACATTATGTGGAAGTATTTTTGATTGCCACATAAAAAGAGTATTCCAGTACAATCCCTATGGACAGTGAGACTGCGTAGCAGAGTGATTTAAGAGCATGGACTTTAGAACCAGATGGATCTGAGAGCAAACCTTGATTCCACTCTTACTGTCTGTATAACCCGGAGCAAATTACTTATCCTGTCTGTATGTAAGATAGAGACAATAATATTTCAAAGAGTCGTGAGAATTAAAGTATGCATAGTAAGTACCCAATAAATATTGTTTTTAAATAAATCTAAAGTATGATGAGATACAAAATTAAGGGGTTTTAAAAATTATTTTATTTTATATTTTTTAAGATTTTATTTATTATTTTTAGAGAGAGGGGGAGGGAGAGAGGCAGAGAGGGAGAGAGACATCAGTGTATGGCTGCTTTTCACCTGCCTCCAGCCACGAATCTGGCTGGAGACCTGGCTTGCAACCTGGTTATGTGCCCTGGCTAGGAATCGAACCAGCGACCTTTGGGTTCGCAGACAGGTGCCTTATCCACTGTGCCACCAGCCAGAGCTGAAAGTTTTTACCTATCATAATAAATTACAATGATATACAACTGAGATGAGTTGATGTAAGCAACCAACATTATCAGACATGTTTGTTAAAAGACTGGAGAATTCAGTTGTATTAACACTTTGTTTTCCCTTTGTTTCCACAGGCTATGCGTAGACTTGCTACTTGAAAGTGGGCTCAGGAAGTCACTATAAGCAAAGACTGTAAGGCAAAATTTAACCAGCAATGTAATTGTATGCAAGCATTTTCTGCATTGACTATTTCTTTAGACTTGAAACACACATTCTTTTTCCATTAGATTTTCAAAAAATCTTTGATTTTTTAACCTCTTAGCCATTGAAAGAGAGGCACTTAAGATTGTTTCTAGGCGTTATTTATAAAATAAATAGCTTACCTCTAAACTGTGCAAAATGGTGAAGAGAATTATCCTGGGGATTCAATGATGTCTAGGATCTGTTTATGTTATGCTGCTGTACCTCCATGATATATTTGCTAACAATGTCCACGTGGGTACTGGGTAACCTCTGTTCAGTCAGGGTAAGTGTGACCCAGTGGCCTCTGTGGGCAGTTGAGTCATAACTGATTATCATTAAAAAATCTATTCCTGAGTGACCTTGATACTCATGAGCTGCACTGATCACAATGTAAGGGCACACTGAGTAAATGCTGAATATATCATTGTTAATGCATTTATCAATAAAAGTCTTCAGAAATCACTTTTGGTCAAACATCAAAAATGCTTAAAATGAAAATTTGGTTAGTACTTAACATTGAATGTTGTATTTATTGACCATATATTTAACCAGAATTTAGAATCAAGGAAATGGTTCACTTCAAAGCTATAAAACTGGACTGATATATTTTTTAAAAAATTGATTTAAAGAGGTGAAGCAATAAGATTATTGTGGTTTGTAAATTCATTTTTTGATATGGATCACAATTAAGATCAACTAAAATATAAGAAAGGCTAGCTTAAAAATGCAATTTTAACTTGGTAAGAACTAATCATTAGGTAGAGTACATAGAGGTATGGTCTATTTAAAATCTAACACAAAAATTGTGTTATTTTTGAATAAAAAATTTTTGATATGTTTATAAGATTGTGGTGATTAAAACAAGTTTATGTTTTTCTCTAAAATTTAGCAGTATATAAAATAAATGATCTTTAACTAAATAATGACCACCTTTCAAAAAAATCTAAAATGTTGACAACTTAGATATAAATCTATGTTTAAAATGAGTTTTTTGAAGTATATTTTATTGATTAGGCTGTTACAGTTGTCCCAATTTCTTTTCTTTTCCCTTTGCTCTCCTCCACCCAAGACCGCCCCCCCCCTTTCCTCCTGCAGTTCCACTCCCCTCTTAGTTCATGTCCATAGGTTGTACATATAAGTTCTCTGACTTCACCCTTTCCTCTATTATTCTTAACTTCTCTCTATCTTGTACCCACAATTATGTTTCCTAATCCCTGCACCATTTTCCCCTCCCAGCTGATACCCCTACCCCCCACCCCCAAATGAATCCCATGCCTATGATTCTGGTTCTATTCTGGTTGTTTGCTTAGTTTGTTTTTGTTTTTATTTTGCTTTGTTAGGTTCTGTTATTGACAGTTGTAAATTTGTTGTCTTTTTAATGTCCATAATTTTGATCCTCTTTTTCTTACATAAGTCCCTTTAACATTTCACATAATAATGGTTTGGTGAAGATGAACTCCTTTAGCTTTACCTTGTTTGGGAAGCACTTTATCTGCCCTTCAATTCTAAATGATAGTTTTGCTGGATAGAGTACTCTTGGTTGTAGATCCTTTCTTTCCTGCAAAGTTTCTTTTGAGAAATCAGCTGACAGTTGATCCCTTTGTAGGTAACTGTTCTTTTTCCTTGCTGCTTTTAAAATTCTCTCTTTATCTTTAGTCTTTGGTGTTTTAATTATGTTGTGTCTTGGTGTGGTCCTCTTTGGGTCTAGCTTGTTTGGGAACCTCTACGCTTCCTGGACTTGTATGTCTATTTCCTTCACCAAATTAGGGAAATTTTCATTATTTTTGAAATAATGAAATTTTTCTTCATTATTTTTTCACACAAGTTTCAATTTCTTCCTCTTCCTCTTCTCCTTCTGGCACCATTAGGATTTGGAACCTGGCACATTTAAAGTCATCCCAGAGGTTCCTAAGCCTCTTCTATGTTTTTTCAATTCTTGTTTCCTCATTCTGTACTGGTTGACTATTTATTTCTTCCTTATGTTCCAAATTGTTGATTTGAATTCCATTTTCCTTCTCTTCACTGTTAGTTTTTTGTGTATTTTCCTTCATTTCATTTGGCCTAGCCTTCATTTCTTCCCTTCTGCATTTGTCATATTTAAACATATCTGTCAAGTCTGTGAGCATCTTCATCACCAACTTTTAAAGTGTGTATCTGTTAGGCTGGCAATCTGTTCATCTGTCAGGCTGGCTATTTCTTTGCTGCTTAGTTTGCCTGCTGGGATCTATTCCCTTTTTTGAGCCATACTTCTCTGTCTCCTCAACTTGACAGGCTCCTGTGTTTGCCTCTGTTTCTTGGGTAGAGCTGTCACACCTGTTATGCTATAAGGGATAGAGCCTTAGGTATTTGTCAGTGTGGGGATCAGTTACACCTTGTTGAGGCACTGTATGTGGGGGAGGGGTCTGAGAGGGAGCAATGCTGCTTGCTCAGCACTCGTCCCTTTCCAAGCACCACTTCTGCTTCCTGTATGGGACTAGCTCCTCTTTGGTTGTTACCCCGCTTGTGGCTCCCATAGTGGGTGGGTCTGTGAATGTTTCAGGACTGTGGGGACCTCTAAACATACAGGCTGCTGAGGGACCAACAGTTTCTTCCTCTACCCCAACTCCCACTGGTTTTCACAGTCAGAAGCAATGTAGCTCTATTTTCCCCCTGGTGCTGAAACTGTGAGCTTTGTGGTCTGGTCTGGAGCCAGGAGCCTGCAACAGATGTCCCTACTGTGACTGCGCTTTCTGCTGGTCGGCCACAGATGCTGCGTTGCCAAACTGCTCCACCAATCCCTGTCCTTTCTGGCCTGGCTATGCCCTGGCTCTGCCCTTCCTACTTGTCTGGATGAGTATTTCTTCTTTATAGTTTTTGTTTGTTGGACTTCCATACAGCTGGATATTCTGGAATTTCTGGTCATCTCTAATTTTGAGGTTTATGTATTTAGAGATATAATATTCTACATGAACTGAATAACAAAAGAAAAAATTGTCTTGAATATACACATTGAAACTATACAGGTTTTAAAAAATCTATATTTTAAGCCAAAAAATATTACATTTTTTAGTTTTACTTAATTTTTTTCTGAGCACCAATAATTTTCTAATATAGAGTCCTGTAGACTATTCCCATATATTTTACACATGAATGAATAAAGTTGTGATGTATTTCTAGAGAAAAATAAACACTCAGGTCCCCAACTGAGATAATGTTTTCCATGATTGAGTTTGTTATATTATACCTTTGGCACAATTGTGTGAAGTTCCCAAACGTGTTTGGCTATCCAAAGGCAGCCCATCTTATCTTTGTTTCTAATTTAATGCAATAAGAAGCAAGGTTTCTAATTCTGAAGGAATATCATCTGTGATAATATCAAATTGGTTACTAAAAGAATCACCATTACCAACCCCCCTCATATTGTCCAATGGAATTTGAGTGAGTTGTAATTGACTGTGATGTTACAATAGTCTTTCTTCTCATGGGTTATCCTGTCTTTAATTGACTTAGATCAGATTTCTCCCCACATAGAGTAGAGCATAACCAGGATTATAAGGTTATCTCATTTTCACAGTGATACCTTCTTCTAATGGCAACAAAGAATGAATATAATAGTCTTGCAGAAAATGGATGAATATCTCTGTTCAATAAAGAAAATAAGCACTGATTGTTTTTTATTAGTTGACAGAAACAGCAAAGTTACCCTTTTTAATGCTAGAGTTTTGTGAAATCCTGGTTCCATTTGTGACTAAATAAGAACAGGGTATTTGACTAGTTTCCCAATCACACTCTAGGAATACTGCCTCTTCTATGCATTTTTTGAAATAATAAGCATATTTTAATCCTGTATTGCCAATGAAAATTTACTTGAAATTAAAATAGTCTAGTCTTGTGTCATGTTTTAACCTGACATGTTTTAAGATTCCAGTGTTGTATATAAATTTCAATAGGTAAAAGTATCAGATCATGTACATTTGGAAATAATTGCTCATATTTTTCATTAAATGTAAAGTTAAGTTTTAAAACAATTTTAATAAAGATTTTATTCATTATTTTTAGAGAGAGGGGAAGGGAGAGAGGAAGAAAAGGAAAGAAACATCAATGTAATGGTTGCCTTTCACCTACCTCCCACTAAAGACCTGGCTGAAGACCTGGTTTGCAACCTGATTATGTGCCTTGATTGGGAATCAAACCAGCGACCTTTGGGTTTGCAGGCCAGGGCCTTAAAGTTACCTTTTAAACTACTCTGATGTGTTCTTTCTGAACAAAATTATTAAATATAATTAAAATGCTAAATTTCAAGTTTGCCATTATTCTTATCACTCACCAGTTTGATGAATTTTTTAAAGCTCTATTTCCATTTTGTGTCTGTGTACAATTTCTTTTTGTAAAAACTTAGTGCAATAAACAATGTTACAAATATCTCTGTTAAATTTTGTAATTTTATGCAAATATTTCCACCTCATTTTATGCAATGATTTTCATTATTTTAAACAAACATGTTCTGTTGGTGCAACACACATTTTACAGGGACACAAAGCATAGCTTACTACTTGAAGAGTTTTCACAAAACAAGCACACCAGCATAAAGAGCACCCACATCAATTAGCAGAACATAACCAGCATCCCAGAAGTCCTCCCATGCTTCCTCCCAGTAGTCTCCCCAAGGGCTAATTACTGTCCTGACTTCTAACACATGTTTTCCAAACTTCATATAGATAAAACCAAATAAGACTATTTCTTATTTCCCCTTCTTTTTTTTTTTTAAATCCTCACCGGAGGATATTTTTGTTGACTTGAGAGAAACAAGGAGAGAGGGAGAGAAATATCAATGTGGGAGAGAAAGATCAATTGGTCACCTCCCATATGTACCCCAACCAGAGATCAAATTGGCAACCCAGGTATGTGCCCTGATCAGGAACCAAATCCACAACCTTTTGGTGTATGGGATGATGCTTTAACCAGCTAAACTACCTGGCCAGGGCTTGCATCTGTGTCTGTTTTTGTTTGTTTGTTTGTTTTTTAATTCAATATCACAATTGTGAGATTCATCCAAGTTAATGTTGCATATAGCAATCATTTTTAATTTTCATTGCTGCATAGTATTACATTGCCTGAACTTACCACCACTTATTTAGCTCCACTACTGTTCAGGGACATTTGTGTTATTTCTAGTTTTTGCCTTTCATGAATAGTGCTGCTATGGACAGTCTTGTTCATTTATTTTGGGTGAACATAGGCACACAATTCTGTAAAGCATATACCTGGGAATGGAGTTTCTAGAATCATATATATATATATTCTGCTTCAGTAGATACTGCAGTAGACATCTAATATCTACAGCAGCCTTTTTGCCAAAGTGATCATACCCATTTATACTTCTTTTGGATATGAATTCCAGTTGCTGCATATTTTTGCCAATATAGGGTCTGTATGTCTTTTTCTCTCCTTGATGGTGTGTAGCAATATCACATTGCAGTATTAATTTGCATGTCACTGATGACTAAAGAAGTTAAACAACAGAGGCTTCCAGATGGAGCCACAGGTAGACACACTTCACTCCCTTACACAACCAGAAGGATTACATCTCCCTCAAAACAAAAAACAACCAGAACTGCCAGAAAAATGAACTGTCCAGAAGTCCACCAACCAAGAAATGAAGAAGAAATATTCATCCAGATGGGTAGGAGGGGTGGAGCTGGGGAGCTGAGGCAGAGAGGATGCAGCGAGGTGGAGGCTAGATGGTGGTGGCAGGCAGCAGCTGCACCAGCAGAATGAGTGGTCCTAGTCCCACATTCACATGTAGCAGATAAAAGCTGGAAAGGATGCATGGGGAGTGAGTGATCCCAGTCCCAGACCAGGCCATGCAGCTAATGGTCCAAGTGCTGGGAAAATAAAGCCTCATTCCTTCTAGCTGTGAAAGCCATTGGGGTTGGGAGTGGTGGAAGAAACTGCACATCTCTCAAAAAAGTCTATTTAGAAGCCCCCATGGTCCTGCAATGCATACAAACCCACCCACTTTGGGAGCCAATACCAGGACAACAGCTAGAGATGTGCCAGCTGCATATGGGAAGTTGGTGAAGTGACTAGAAAAGGGGCAAGTGCCAAGCAAATGACATTGTTCCCTCTCTGACCCCTCTCTGACATACAGTGCCACAGAGCGTGAAATGGATCACTCTGTACTGATGAATGCCTAAGGCTCTGCCTCTTACAATATAACAGGTGCGACAACTCTATCTAAACACAGAAGTAAACTAGAGAGGCTGTCAAATTGAGGAGACAAAGAAGTATGGCCCAAATGAAAGAACAAATCAAAACCCCAGAAAAAGAACTAAGTGTAAAGGAGATAGCATGGTACTGGCATAAAAACAGACACATAGATCAATGGAACAGAATAGAGAGCCCAGAAATAAATCTACATCTTTATAGCCAATTAATATTTGATAGAGGAAGCAAAGCACATACAATGGCTAAAGATATTTTATTCAATAAATGATGTTGGGAAAATTGGACAGGAAAATGAAACTAGACCACCTTCTTACAACACACACAAGAATATATTCAAAGTGGATTAAAGACTTAAATGTTAGACCCAAAACCATAAAATTCCTAGAAGAAAATGTAGGTAGTAAAATCTTAGATATTGATCCCAGGCTGGTGTGGCTTAGTGGATTGATTACCAGCTTGTGAACCAAAGGGTCTCCTGTTTGATTCCCAGTCAGGCACATGCCTGGGTCAAAGGCCAAGTCCCCAGTTGGGGGCATTTGAGAGGCAACCACACATTGATGTTTCTCTCCCTCTCTCTCTCTTTCCCTCCCTTCTCCTCTTTTTAAAAACTAAGTAAATAAATAAAATATCAGATATTGTTCACAGTAATATTTTTTCTGATATAGCTCCTAAGGCAAGGAAAACAAAGAAAAAATACATGCATGGGACTACATCAAACTAAAAAGTTTTTACACCGCAAAGGAGACCATCAACAAAACAAAAAGATCACCCACTGAATGGGAGAACATATTCACTGATACATTTGATAAGGGATTAATACCAAAATTTATAAAGAGCCTATAAACTCAACACCGAAACAAAAACAAAACCAAAAAATCCAATTAAAAAATATGCAAGGGACCTGAGTATACACTTCTCCAAAGAAGACATACAGCTATATGAAAAGATGCTCAAAATCACTAATCATCAGAGAAATGCAAATTAAAACCACAATGAGATATCATTTCACATCTGTCAGAATGGCTATTATCGATAAATCCACAAACAAGTGCTGGTGAGGATGTGGAAAAAGGGGAACCCTTTTGCGCTAATGGTGGGAATGCAGATTGGTGCAGCCACTGTGCAAGGCAGTATGGTGATACCTCAAAAAATTAAAAATCAATATGCTTTATGACCCAGGGATTCCACTTCTGGGAATTTATCTGAAGAAACCTGAAATATTAATTTGAAAGAACAAAAGCACCCCTATGTTCATTGCAGCTTTACTTAGAATTGCCAAGATATGAAAACAGCCCAAGTGTCCATCAGTAGATGAGAGGATAAAACAACTTTGGAACATTTACACAATGGAATGCTACTTGGCCCTTAAAAAGAAGAAAATTTTATCCTTTGGGACAGCATGGATGGACCTGGAGAACATTATGCTAAGTGAAATAAGCCAGTCAGGAAAAGATAAATACCATATGATTTCAGTTAAGGTATGGTGGAATCTAGTGAACTAACAAGTAGAATAGAGACAGACTCACAGGGAGCAGGCTGACAGCTCTGGGGAGGGGTGATTAGGGAACAGAGGGATCAAGGTAAAAGGAAAAAGAACTCATGGACACGGACAACAGTGTGGTGATTGGGGGGTGAAAAATGGTAATGGAAATAATACAATAAAAACATAAAAATTTTAAACCTAAAAAAAAATACAAAGAAGAAATCTGGAAGAACTAGAAAGGAATAGATAGAGAATTTGGTAGAAGGCAAAAAAAAAAAAAAAAAAAAAAAAGTCAAATAGAGGATTAATTTCAATATAATCATGCCATTTAAAAACTCAGAAAATTTAGTAACACTCTTTTCACACACCACCCTATATCCTGATCCTTGGTTCCCCCTTGCCTGGTTCTATTTTTCTTCCCTCATAAAAGTTATCACCAGCTAGAAGGCACTATAATTCACTTATTACTGTTTATTTTCTTTTCCAGCCTCCTTCCCTATGCTAGATCATAAGCCTCACGAGGCCAGGCTTCTTCATTTTATTTCTGGACATGTCTCAAGTATTAGAAGAGTGAAGAGTGCTGGGCACTTTGCAGGTGATAAATAAATATTGTTGGAAGACCAAATTAAGCTGCAGTGATGCTGAATAAGACCAACCCAGTTAGTGAACAGAAGTCACCTAAGTGTACAAGACAGTCAGAGTTTCCTATGTGTTTCTGGCCTACTCTACCGCCCCCAGACTATTCATTTTGAATCTGCTGACTAAGGTAGCCTACTTCATTCTTTTCTTCAGGAACACCTTCGGACCTGGACACAGAGAAACTGTTTTCATGTAAACACCACCACAATCAAGCTGCTTAACTGTACCATCAGCACAAGATTCCCGAGGGTCCTTTTTAAAAAGCCCTGCAAAGGCCCATACACCTCTTCACATCAGAGCATCCCAAATATAATGGCTGGAGTTGGAGGTACACCTCTCACATTATACTGCCTACAGCCAGAATAAGTCAGCCACCTAATATTCTGTTTTAGAATTCATTTGTGATTTTCTCCATTTCTATTCATTACTCACCCAGGCTTGGAAGACCTCTAGGTCATACATGAGGAGCATGTGAAGCTCACCTTTTAGAGCAAAAGAATGTACAAGTCCTTGACCAACCAGCCCTGCAAGTTGGCAGAGATTCTTCAGAGGGAGACCAGGTATGGCTCTTGTCTTACTTCAGGCTGCTATAATATATTACTATAGGCTAGGGGCGCAGAAACCACATTTATTTCTCACTATTCCAAAGGCAGGAAGTCTGACACCAGCATGGTCAGGTTCTTGGTGAGTGCCCTTTTCCTGGTTTATACAGCAGCATTGTGTTCTTGCTGCATCCCCACATAGCTAGCTCACTCTCTGACCTCTTCTTGTAACAGCACCAATCCAATCATGAGGGCTCCACTCTCCTGACCTAACCACCCCCAAAGGCCTCCATCTCCAAGTACCATCATTGCAATTATGATTTCAACATATGCATCTGGTGAGAGGACACATTTGGTTCACTGTTCCTTTCTTCGACACTTGTGAACTAGGTGGCACTGCCACACACTTGAGGATAGAGCCTGAGTTCTGAGAGTTTATTAGAGTAGTCAATCTTACTCCTTCCAGGTGAATTCGCTTCTTAGGTCTAACACATCAGGATCCTTTAACCCATTCCCCCATGACTGTACCATATACAAAAGAAGGCCGGTCATCCTATGTCCTAGCACAGAAGTATTCAGGTGAATAGGAGAGGTCTGGACTATTCAAACTCACTTGTGAGCTCATGACCTTTCTCTAGTAAGCTCCCAATTAAAGAGGTAAGGGAAGGAAGTGGTGAGAAATGAGGCTGAGAGGTGGACTGGAGCCAAATTATGAAGGGCTTGGTGAACCACATTAGGATCATGGATTTTATCCTCTATTCTGGAAAGAGATAAGGGCAAAATTGCTAGGTTACATTACTTAGCTAATCCAGTCAACTGACCTGGATACCTAGAAATAAATTCAGAAGGTGTAATTAAAGTATAAATGAATGAAGCTTTTGTTGTTTAGTTTCCAAGGAGAGTAACAGATGGACCCACATATATTAGCTTTTGTAGTTTAGAAATAACAAGCCTGTTCCATGGATGTGATTTTTATTTTCCTAGTTTAAAGACAATTTTAATATTCTATTATCTATAATGATATGAGGCATTACTTTTATAATTAGGAAAACATGTACTATGTTAAAGCACTGAGGGCAGGAACAGATACTGATTTGAGATTCTGGAGTTAATATTTCCTCATAAACAGGTTGCTGTTTCTATGTAAGAGTCATTGTCTCCTCTGGTTTTACATGCTTGTAAAACAAAAGGACTTTTTGGTCTCTAAAACAAAGGAAGAAGTGATTACTGAATATTTCTCTTTAGACCTGTTATTAAATGTCTGTGACAAAATACAAGGTCTGTCAAAGGAGAGTTCTATGCTTGCTGCCCTTTTCTCCCCAAAGAACTAAAAATCATGAACCCTTGGGAGAGAGGGACAATCCACTCTCCTTTTCTCCACCTCCTCCTCTCCACATTGACTGGTTGGCCTAAAGGGAGCCACAGCCGCACAGTATGAAGAAGCTCAGGATAAAAGTCTGTACTTTGGGGAGAAATATATGAAGGCCAAACTGCCTGCTTAAATAGTTGAAGCTAGTTTCTCTATTTTAGTATCATCTGCTCAGAACACTAGGTTTTCCATCAGTTTCTATGTCATTCATTCATTAAGCATTAATTATGCACCTATCTTGTGATAGTTACAGAACTAGAAGCTGGGTATATAGTGTGGTAAACAAAATAGACAATCTTTGTTCTCATGAAACTTTTGGTCCGACATGGGAGATGGCCAACAAACATCCTAATAAATATGTGATGACTACTTGTGGTAGAAGCTTCAAGACAACAATGGAGGGCCATCTGTTACAGAGAGTAACAGGGCTGGAAAGGCTATATGCTCTCTGAGGAGGTAACATTTAAGGAAAGAATTAGCATGCACACAACTGGGGGGAAATTGTCCAAACAGAGAACAGCGTAGGTAAAAGCCAGTAGACAGGAAAGATCTCAACTGAGAAGGCAGTTCTCTGGAATTGAAAGATCAGCAGAACTGGGGAAGCTGCCAACACAGGGTTCTAAAATTCAAAAGCTTCTAATGGGAAGGTGTTGAAAGGCTATAAACTGGAGAAAATATGGCCAATTTTGTGTTTTGGGAAGATTACTATTGAGAGATTTGTTTGTATCTATGTGCAGAGTAGCTCTCAAGGGATACATAAGGATCTGGTCATTTGAGCTGCCTACAGGAAGAGGAATTGGGTGGCCTAGGGTATATATATATCCCTCCAATTGTATGTGAGAGAGTGAAGCCCAATAGAGTAGTCTAGTCTGGTGGTTAGGGATATGCCTGTTTAAATAAAAGATGGAGAGGATAATTAGAAGGCAATTGTGGACAGAACCCTGTTGACAACCAAAACTAAGGGGGAGGTCTCTGAAAAGAAGACTGAAGAGGAACAAAGAGGAAAGTGGAGAATCAGGAGTGACACTGTTAAAACAAAAAAATAAAAGAGTTTTAAAAAGTATGTTTCTGTTCTAATCAAAGCAAACCCCTGTACTTGAGCTATGGATCCTTCACCTCTTGTGTCTCAGTTCCCCTCTCTCTCTACTGAATCATACCTCTTAGCACTTAAACACGCTGTAGTGACTTATCCCATCTTAAAGAATAAGGCCCATCTCTTCCATCTGCTTTTCTAACCACTGTCATATCACAAAGCTAAAGCATACAGATCGCCTTTCAGTTACTCCTATATCTCAAGTTCTTCAGTTCCTTTGCACTTATTTTTCCTTCTTGGCAGGATTTCCCCAAAGCATTTCTAAAGATCAACTCTTTTTAAGTCTCAGCTTAAATGCCATCTTTCCAAAGAGGCCTTCTTTGATCATCCTATGTAAAGCAGTTGCCCATCCCTACCCTTATGCTATGGGTGATTGCCTTACTTCATTCAGGCTGCTTTAACAAAAATGCAATAAACTCAGTGGTTGGTAAACAACAAACATATTTCTCACAGTTCTGGAGGCTGGAAAGTCAAAGGCTATGGCCCTGGCAGATTGGCTATCTGGCAAGGATACATTTCCTGGTTCATAGACAGTGCATTTTCATAGCATCTTTACCTGGTGGAAAGGGGCAAGGGAGCTCTGTGGGGTCCTTTTTACAAGGGCACTAACTCCATTTAGAAGGGCTCCACCCTCAGATCTAATTATATCCCAAAGGTCCAACCTCCTAATGCTATGACCTTGGTGGTTAGGATTTCACCATATGAATTTTGAGGGAATACAAATATTCAGACCATAGCAGTGCTTTATATTACATTGTCCTGCTTTATTTCCTTCCAAGTGCTTACAATTCTCTGAAATTATTGTTTAACCGTTTACACATATACTGTGAGTTTCCCCCCACTAGAAAGAAAGCTGCAAGAGGATATAAAGAAAGTTTTTTGGGTGAGGGGGAGAGGTTTAAGAACATAAGGAGTAGTCATTTATCCCAATATATCCCATTTTCATCAACTTTAAGATAATAGTTTGATAAAAGAGTTGTTAATATTATGACATAAATAACATTTGAGTAAGCAATCTGAAATTCAGGTTGCACTGCAAGCAGAGAAGTTAGTCAAAGGCTGCTACTTTGCTAAGTGCTTGCTGCCCCACCAACTGAAGTCATGGTTTCACATCCCACTTGCTCTGGCCCTAGGGCAGATAACTTCAATGTTATAACCTTGCCACACCTTTGAGGCAGGACCTCATCTATCTACACATCATAGTGCCTAGAACAGAGTCAAACACATAGTAGGTGCTCAATAGTTATTGAATAGTTAAAAGCTGCAAATGATGCAGCGAGCTTATATTAAGGCAGAAAATCACCCAATGATTTTTTTTAAATGAGTTTTACTTATTCATTTTTAGACAGAGGGGAAGGAAGAGAGAAAGAGAGGGAGAGAAACAGTGATGTGAGAGAGAAACATTGACTGGCTGCCTCTTGTGCCCATCCCTGAACAGAGCCTGAAACTGGACCAAGCATGTGTCAGAATCAAACTGGCAACATTTTGCTTTGCTTTGCTGTATGGTGCCCAACTAACTGACCCACAATGGCCAGGGCTTACCCCATGATTTTGACATGAAGAAGTTTATGGGTAACCTCAGTGGGGCCATTCGCAGTTGGGTGTTGCAAAAATGGCCAGTTTGCAGGGAAGGAATAGAAAGGACAAAGGGGAAGAAATGTCAGGGAGACTGCACTTTCTAGAAGCTTAGCTGCAAAGGGAAGAAAGAGCAGGACAGTAATTACAAGACAAAGTGACAAGAGAGTTTTGTTTTTAAAGGTAGATACTTCTACAATTTTATATTTCAGAAGAAGAATTGGAGATGTATGGGAGGGAATAGATAGCAGATGGTGTGTAGACAAGGGCAGTTAGCATATGTAGGACAAAGAACTGCCTTTCCTCTGGAGAGCAAAGAAGTAAGGATGGGTTGAGGTGGGTGTCAGGAACATAAAGGAGGGAGTCTGCCACTGGCCTTGATTTATTTTTTGTAAACGTAAATATCAGAAAGCAGACCTCAGAAATAATTATTCTCTTCACTTTCTTCTCTTAATCAGTTTATTTCTCTTCACATTTGTTTGTACCTCCTCTTCATTTTCGCCCTGTTGTTCTTTGCCAACTGTTCCCTCTTCCTGATCTACGTGCAGTCCCTAGGCCTTCTGCTGGATTAGTGTACTACTGTGGCCAGCCTTTTGGAATTGCCCTGTTTTGTTTTTTGTTTTTTTGTTTTTTTTTTTAATACCAAATTACAAAGCCTCCCATGCTATAAAACTATAAGATTTCTAGGCTTCTATCTAATTTTTCTAAGTATTCATGATTCTCATGGATTTTTTTCACATTTCACATGCTTCATTACCTTACTTCTATAATTTGGTTCCAATTAGTGTAATAATCCAATCTAAAGATGGACACAAACCTCTCCCTTAACTCCCTAAAATATAAGCAAAATATTTTAAACAAGATTTTATTTGAAGATTTAGGGATCAGAAAGGAATGACAAGAAATAAAAAGTAAAAGTGGAAGAGGGACCAAGATGGCGGAGGAGTGAATGGAGCTACACCAATCTCCTTCCAGAATGAATGTGGAATTAGAACTTAATTGGGGAGAAATCATCTGGAATAACCAACAGAACACCAGCTGGAGAGGAGCCTTAAAACCATGGACAGGACAGAAGAGGCTGCTTCATCACAACGTGACTGATAGGAAGTGAGGAGATGTGAGAGGGCTGGCTGGGCTCCCATGGGCTTCAGCTTAAGGGTCCGGAGCCAGGGTTCCACCAGAGAAGGGTGGTTCTAACCCCCCAGCTGGGCTTCCCAGCCTACAGCAACACAGCTGAGAGTAAAATAGTATCCAGCTGTGAAGAGCAAAAAGCCACGGGGTTTGCTAGTGTTAGGCGGCGAGAGAGAAAATTACTAAAGTGACCACGTCTGAAAATACTTTGGCACCCACTTACCCTGGGCTCCAGCAGAAGGAGGGCAGAATGGACTAGAGATGCTTAAGGAGAGTTTGGAGCAGTGGCTTTGAGGAGAGAAATGAGGGGGCAGCTGATCAGCACTGACTCACCCCTCACAGAGAGAGAAAAAGGAACACAGCTACAAAGGGGAAAAATGTCAATGAATAAGTACCTGTCAATAATAACCTTAAATGTAAATAGAATAAATATGCCAATCAAAACACACAGGATAGCCGAATGGATAAGAAAACATGATCCATATATATGCTGCCTACAAGAGACCCACCTCAGAACAGAAGATTGAAACAGACAGAAAGTGAAGGGATGGAAAAACACATTTCAAGCAAATGGACATGAAAAAAAGGCTAGGGTAGCAATACTTATATCAGATAAAACAGATTTTACAATGAAGGCTATAAAAAGAGACAAAGAAGGAAGGATATTTTATAGTACTTAAAGGAACAATCCATCAAGAAGATATAACCATTGTAGACATATGCACACCCAACATAGGAGCACCCAATTATATAGAAAAATCTTGGAGGACTTAAAGAAGGATATCCACAGCAACACATCGATAGTAGGGGATTTTAGTACCCCGTTAGCAACAATGGACGAGTCTTCCAAGCAAAGAAACACCAATGATATTGTGGCATTGAACAACACTCTCGATGAAATGGACTTAACTGATACATACAGAATTTTTCACTTCAAAGAAGCAAAATACTGTACACATTCTTTTCAAATGCACATCGAATATTCTCAAAGTCAGACCATATGGTAGGACACCAGTCAAGCCTCCACAAATTCAAGAAAATTGAAATCATATCAAGCATCTTCTCTGATCACAATGGCTTGAAACTAGAAACTAACCTCAAGGAAAAAAACCAAAAACATTCTAATTCATGAAGACTGAATAACATGCTATTAAGTAATAAATGGGTCAACAATGAGATGAAAGAAGAAATCAAAAAGTTTCTGGAAACAAATAAAAATGAATACACAACAGCCCAAAATCTATGAGACACAGTGAAGGCAGTCCTCAGAAGAAAGTTCATAGCAATACAGGCCTACCTAAAAAGGATAGAGGAAGCTCACACAAACAACCTAACCATAATGCTACAAGAACTAGAGGAGCAATAATAAACAAATCCCAGAACAAGTAGAAAGAATGAAATTATCAAGATCAGAGCAGAGTTAAATGACACAGAGACTAAAAGTGCAATTCAAAGGATCAATAAATTCAGGAGCTGGTTCTTTGAAAAGATAAAAAAAAAAAAATCAACAAGCCTTTAACCAGATTTATCAAGAAAAAAAGAGAAAGGACCCAAATAAACAAAATCAGAACCACAGAGGAGAAATCCCAACTGATACTACAGAAATACAGAGAATTGTAAGAAATTAATACATACAACTATATGACATGAAATTTGACAACCTGGGTGAAATAGACAAATTTCTGGAAACATATAATCTTTCAAAACTGAAGCCAGAAGAAGCAGAAAGCCTCAATAGATAACAACTAGTGAAATTGAAGAAGTAATCAAAAACATCCCAGTGCACAAGAGCCCTGGACTAGATGGCTACAAAGGCAGATTTTACCAAACATTTAGGGAAGAACTAGCTCTTAATCCTTCTCAACCTATTCCAAAAAAAAACCTAAGAAAAGGGAAGACTCCCAAACTCCTTCTATGAGGACAGTATTATTCTAATCCCAAAACCAGGTCAAAACACAACAAGGAAAGAAAACTACAAGCCAATATCTCCCATATGGAATACTACACAGCAGAAAGAAAGAAGAAACTCCTAGCTTTTGCAACAGCATGGATGGAACTGGAGAGTATGATGCTTAGTGAAATAAGCCAGTCAGTGAAAGACAAATACTATATGACCTCTCCCAATACAGAAGACTAATGAACAAAACCAACAAACAAGCAAAATAGAACCAGGGGCATGAAAACAAGGAACAGACTTCCAGTGTGCAGAGGGGAGGGGAGAATGGGAGAAAGTGGCAAATGCAAAGGAGAACATTTTAGTCAAGGAACTAGTATAAATGACCCTCAGACAGGATAACATGTGGGATTGACTCTGGGAGAGGGGATAGGGAGGGTGGGACAGGGGAGAACAGTGGGGGAAAGATGGGATAAAAACCCTATCTGAGCTCTTTTGCACTTCTAACCAAGTTTCTGTCCCTATGTCAGCTGTCCATCTCTGCAAAAGTTTTCTCCCACAGCACACAAAAACCTCTAGCCTTCCACAGGGCCCTTCTCCAAACCACACCCTGCTCAGCAAAACAAAAGCTGGAGGAACAGTTTTCTGGGGTGGGAGGGCCCCATTTGTTAGTCAAACCTGACCAAGCATCACACTATCACACTGCAATGCGAAAGAGAAAGGTTTCTCAAAGTCTTGATCCCTGCAGAGAAATCTCGTGGAGTCCGGGAATCAAACCAAAACACATTTGACTTGTAATTGTTTTAGATATGCTTTTGGCAATTATTATGGACCAAATGCTTAGTTTGTAGGCCACAATATATTTACATCTGTCTATGTACATTGTCTTGTTACCAAGGCAGTTTTATTTCTGCCTGTTTACACAACTTCCAAACTTTCAGTGACATACAGTTTGCTGTACAAGTTACATAGAAGATTTTATTTACCTGTAGCTGCTGCCACCTAGTGGATATCATCTCCTAATTAGATTTGAGTTCAGGATTTTTTACCTACCTGGGAAAAGTGGTGATAAGATGACTAACATTCACCAAGTGCTTATCAGTTGTTAGGAGTAGCGTTGAATGGCATGCTTAGCTATTTAAATTCGCCGGCTAGTTTAACCTCCAAAACAACATTATGAGGTGGGAAACTATCCTTATTTTGCAGGACATGGAAGCTGAGACAAAAAAAGGTTTAGTTGCCTAAGTCTTCTCAGGAAGTAGAAAAGCCAAAATTCCAGAGTCCATGCTCTTAATTAACACGTCAATATGCTAAGTCAATCTATTGATGACTCAATACAATGTGCTTATATATTAGGAGGTGAGTGGATGTTTGTTGATGATTTGGTTTTGCACCTGGGAGATGGTTTAAGAAAAGTACTAACAGGTTCTGAGGAAGTAGAACTGCCCTGCACTAGACATTGGGCAGACAAGATTTATTCTAAATTCCTCTGATGCCCAAAGCAAGAATGCAGGCGGACTACACCATTGTTCTTATTGTCTTTACTTTTTTATTTTTTATTTTTTTAAAGATTTTATTTTTAGAGAGAGGGGAAGGGATAGAGGGAGAGAGACATCAATGTATGGTTGCCTTTCACCTGCCTCCAGTTACGGACCTGGTTGGAGACTTGGCTTGCAACCTGGTTATGTGCCCTGGCTGGGAATCGAACCAGCAACCTTTGGGTTTGCAGGCCAGCCAGCGTCTTATCCATTATGCCACCAGCCAGGGCCAATGTTCTTATTGTTTTTAGCTGCAAGAAATAAGCAAATAAATATTTGCAATAAATGGGATAACTAAAGTAGGGGTAACACTGGCACTCCCCCCCACACACACACACACATGGAATTAGAAAACTCAGACTCTATGCTGACAGTCTAAAGCATTTATTCCTGATCAAGACAATGTATATCATTTTCTAGCCTCTTCCAGAAGCTCAAAATATTCCAGTGCCCAGTTTTCTCTGCTGAGTAAACCTCATAACTACCTTCATGGTAAGGTCAAGGATTTTCTGTGTGGCTAAGGAAAATTAAGTCATCCCAGACAGCCATGACAAAATACCATGAACTGGGTGCTTTAAACAACAAAAGTTTACTTCCTCATCCTTCTGGAAGCTGGAAGTCCAAGCTGCGGGTCAGATTCTCATGAGAGCGCTCTACAAGAAGGCAGCCAGGAAGAAACTGCTCACCAGAACCCTGGGCGTGGCATAGGAAGAAAGGGCAGGCTGGTTCTCTGGTGTTTCTTCCTGTAAGGGTACTGACCCTGTCATGAGGATCCCACCTTCATGAACTCATCTAACCCTAACTACCTTGCAAAGGTTCCATCTCCAAATGCCACCACGTTGGGAATCAGAGTTTCAACACGTGAAGTTTGTGGAAGGACACTCAGTCCATAACACTAGCTATTGTTTAATTTCTTTTGTTTACTTTTTTTATGAGTCTGTCTAGAATTTTCCCAACTTTTTACTACACAGTAATTTTAAACACCAGAAAAGCTGAACAATAGTACATAACCACCTAGATTCATTAATTGACACATTTGCTTTATCTACATGCCTCTTAAGCTATATATTTTTTGTTGTAAGTATATCACTGAAGTCATGATATTCTTCCCCTAACTATGCTAGGATGCATTTCCTAATCAAAATACCATTATAAAACTTAAGGAAATAATTCCATTATATCATCTTCTAGCCAATCCATATTAAAATTTTCCTAATATCTTCAAGACCTGTTTTCTTCTGAATTTGGATCCGATGAAGCTTGAAGCCTTGCATTTAGTTATTTTAGCTCTTTAGTCTCATTAATCTATAAAAGTCCTTCTATCCATTCCCTTTACTAATGAAATTGATTTTTTTTTTTTTTTTTTGAAGAGACTAAGATGTGATAATGGCATTGTGACTTTATCTCATAGAGACTTATACATAATATTTACTAAGGAAATGGGGGAAATGCTATTACGAAAATACAATGCATACTGTCCTTAGATTTAATTTAAACTTCTTACCTAAGTGGAATCAGAAAGCTCATCAACTGCAGAAGTTAACATATTGTTACATGGTAATAACAGAAAAAGCACTGTATGTTCTTAATTCTAGAACTCTAAATTTACCATAGTTTTAAATTTATGCTCATTAATGGTTTATCTCATCAAATTATGTAGATGAAAATAATTTTTAATCTAGCGAAAAAATTCTCAAATAATGCAGGGAAATACAAGGATAAAATCGCAAGACTCGCTCAAAATGAGTCTGTCCAGAAATAACTATTACTAACATCAGGTGAACAGTGAGGTGAAGAAAAGTTTGTTACCTGAAAATATGCCTTTTGGGGTATTATTTTAAGATGGTGATATTTAAGAAAAGAAAGACTCAGGAAAAACTGCAGTTTCCCCTCAACTGCTTAAAAAATTTTAGAGGACCTGCTTCAGCAAGGGAAATATCATCATAGATGACTGCAGTTTAATATACAGTCACGTGTGATAGTGAGAAACTGTCAAGGCTCATTTGATCCAAGTCCTCTCTGTGTTCCTTGTTAAAAATGGTGGGCGGTAAGAATCATCATTCTCCCCATTGAAGGTCCAAACTACAAACCCCTCCCAGCCCTCCTTAGCTCAAGACAGCACATAAGCCTTACCTACCCCATCTGCCCTCCAGTCTATTTTTATGAAATCCCCTTATGTAGATCAGTAATAAATGTCATTTTCTCCTGTTAACCTGTTTCACGTTAATCTATTAGTTTAGCTAGGGTTTAGAGCAGTAGGCGGCAAAGTACTTTTCCTCCCCACAACAGCAACATGCTATGTTGCTCGAGTTCCTTCATGTTTGATGACATGTTATCTTCTGGCACGAGATGTTCCTTGCTCGTTTTATCAAGTAAACTCTAAATATTGGTGTAATTGCCACCAATTCTTTATAATCCTAGTGGTCAGTGCACTCCTATAATAATTAAAACTAATTATTAGAAAAAACTAATTTTTTATTGTGAATTTCATCCCATTGTTTGCCACATTCGTGTGCAAAAGTTTTATGTATCTTTTTTTTAAATCTTCACCTGAGGATACATTTTTTTAAAGTTTTTAATTTAATTTTATTTTAGATAGAGGGGGAGGGAGAAAGAGAGGGAGGGAGACATCAATGTGATACAGGAACTTGGATCAGTTGCCTCTCGAGCGACCCTCACAGCTCTTCTTGCCTCCACGGTGGCTGAGTGTGCCCAGCCCACACCTCCGTGTGGCACCCTCTGCACAAGGGCAGGGGGTGCAGTCTCAGACCCCTGCTGTGGGGAGCAGAGTTGCAGCCAGTGTCCTCGAGGGCCCACCCCCTTCGAGGTGTGTCCCAGTGTGGGGCTCCACCTCCACAAGCTGGCTCCCAACTATGCGAGGGGAAAACCCCGAGAGGACCAGGTGCCTGTGGCCTGCAAGTGCTTCCATGCCACCCATTTGGAGGCGCAAGGCAAGGGCATTGGAGTGCAGCTGCGGAATGTTTTAAAGCCTCTGACCGGAAACCCATGCACAATGCAGCATCCGGCTTTTCGACCAAATGTGGGCTAGCATCTGCCATGTTTGTCACCGGGTCTTTGCCTCTTTTCCGGCCGCCATTTTCTGGGATGGGGCAGAGTCTTTAGCCACGTGCCAGCTAAATTGATTTTGTTATCAGGGCAGCGTCCTCAGAGGTGGCCCTTCTTCTTCAGCGGAGGTTTCAACCTGGCTTCCTGGGGTTTCTCCCTGCCCTTCTTGGGAGAGGTGGGGCTCTAGCGCTACCTCTGGAGTTTCCTCCTCTGCTCCCCAGAGATATAGCTTGACCCTCCCTGTTACAGTAATAATGAAATTGTAGCTAACATTTAATACTCATTTAGTAATGTATCAGCTGTTCTACTAAGTATTTCACTTACTTTTCACTATCACCTGCAGAAGCAATGACTATAGTAACTAACCTGGTCATAATAACTACAGTGTGCTGAGAGTGCTAAGTGCATAGATAACATATAATTCTCTCAATAACCCCAAGGTAGTTACTATTATCATCCTCATTTTACAAATGAAGGGAGTCAGCCACAAAGATCTGGTTATCTGCCTGAAGTCTCAGAACTGAAAAATGATAGTGCGTGACTTGTAACCCCCAGTCTGTTAACTCTCAAGTGCATATATTTAATGACTATTCTCTACTACTTTTCCCATCCTTTCTACTTAATCACACTTGTTCATGTATAGGGATCCTATCCTGCTCAGTTCTTCTTTTATTAACAGTTCATTCACACTCGCTGGCATTTTGGCCATCATAGGGGGTCTCTGGCTTCTTGGTCATTTGTTCTTCTCTTACCTGTAACATTATTTCTCATACACACACACACACCAATTTAAGATCTGCTTCTTTTTAAATACAGCTTGCTAGCTTTTATGTGTGCTTAACTGTTACTCTAAAATGTTACTTTTCAAGGTTCTTTTCATTATGTTGAAGCATGGTGTCAGTTCAGGTCAAGCTGGTTGCTGTTAATCAAAGCTCAGCTTAAATCCCTCTGTAAAGCCTACCAAACCATCCTCAGTCCTACTGTCGTTATTTTCTCTGCATGTGGGTAGCACCCCATTCCCTCGAAACACACAATTATATATCTTTTCAATTATTTCTACAAAGCTAGTCTTACGGTATTTGAGTTATGGACCATAGTTTATACAGTTCTAACCTTCTGCAGTCTTAGGCACTACAGACACCACTGCAACAGTAAGGAGATGAAGGTTAGTGTCCTGACCTTGTATTGAGGAGTCTGAAACAACTTCCTGGGGGAACAAGTTCTTCGATGCCATCCTATTTCTCTTAGAACATAAATAGTGCTCTATAAATGGAAAGTTATCAAAAATCTTGAAGAATGTTGGCTTATAATCCATAGGCTAGCAGTTGGTCTGTCACCAAAATGAAAATATGCACTTCAATGCTTTAATGTTTCATTCTCATAAAGCTTAGGACAGTACCATGCTATAAAGTGAATGTCAATCAAGAAACTGTGGCTGATTACAGCATACCAGGTCACCAACAAGAGATACCAGAGTGTAATAATAAAATATAAATCTGTGTATAATTTCACTTATCAATTTAGGTAAAGAAAGTAGCTTGTCACGCTGTTATTGTACTGGTAAAGTGAGGCAACTAGAGTTCAGGGAGAAATGAATATAGAGCACAGATATTAAAGCAATGCATGAAAGCAGACGTCAAATAAAATAATTCAGTAAGTGTTTTTCTAACATTTTATCAACAGGAAGTCTTTTATCAACAAGTGTGTCTTTCTTTCATGAATATATTTTTAAAATTTTCTATTATAGTGGTGGCACTGCATTACAGAATTTTAAGATCTTATTTATTTTTTAGAGAGAGAGAGGAAGGGAAGGTGAAGGAGGGAGAGAAACATCAATGGGCTGTCTCTCACACACCTCCAACTGCAGACCTGGCTAGAAATCTAGGCATGTGCCCTGACTGGAAATCAAATCAGCAACCTTTTGGTTTGAAGGCAAAGAGCAATCTACTGAGCCATGCCAGCAAGGGCAGTGCATTTCCATAACTGGGTGAACCATAAACCGCTGCCAAGAACTTCTGATTTACTGATTAAATTACGCAAAATAGAGTTTGAAGATTCTTTTTCTCATTTTAAAAATATTAGCATTAGTAGATACTGATATTCAGAACCTGGATTTCCATCAATTCCAAGTATGGCTGATAGGCTAAATATGAGGGTAGAAAAAAATAAAAAGAGTTCTTTCTAGGTGAAAACTACTTTATTTTATACCCTATACTGGTGAAATGTTCGATCCTATCAGTAATGTATTTATAGAAATAGGGAGGTTTGAGAGAAAGGTGAAGCTTTCTCCAACCTGCAAAACAAAAAATAGGCCCAACAATTGAAGGCATCTTAAAAACCACTTAATACAGAAATTTACGTTTTAACAAGACCAGTGGTAACTTTGATTCATAATTGTCCTTAGTTGTGAATGTACTTAAAAACTTGTTTGTAAAGCTGCAAATATAGTAGGAGTGTCTTTTATAAGATTCCCAGTAAAACACCGGATAACACAATACTTAATAGTATTCATCATATTATTCAAGGCTGCTAATGTATAACTACGTTGCTACACACACTTTACTAGGAATTCAGTACCATGATAACATTTCTGTAAATAGGTCAATATAATTTCTTATTGATCTAGGAACTCTGACATCCAAAGCGTGAATAACCGGGTAACGATGTCATCACCAAGGGAGGACAAGAATAGAACCCAAATCCCTTGACTCCCCAGCTTGTGTTTTCCACTAATTGTGATCCTTTCTGCTTATTCAAGGGCATCAAGTGTAAAGGGTTGGGGGGAAGCCGTGGACACAAATAAGCCAAGTCGGTGAGGTGGAGATTGCGTGGAAGGTCCCCAGGAATCACTCTTGGCCACGTTCCTTTGTCTTGGCCACGGAAGATGAAAACAGCGACAGCAGCAGCCACACACCCCTGGGACCAAGAACTGGAACTAGGTACAGCCAGCTGCGGTAACTCTCTCCCCCTCACTTTCAGGCCTTTTCTTTTAACCCCACCCCTCCCGCCTGCCCTAAAGGCTCCCTCCACCTAACCCCGAGTCCACGCGCCCCTTCGGCTCGGCGCTCAACTTCACTGCCGGGTGTGCCCCGGTCCCTGGCGGCCGGCTGCACGCGCTTCCCACCAGACCCGCGCCCGGTTCTTAGCAGGCGAGCTCGCGGGGTTCCTGGCGGCGCTCGCGTTTTCTCTGGAAAATGAATACCAAACGTTATAAACGTGTTGCAGTGATTAGAAACGAAAGACGTGGGAACTCAGACATATATCTAAGCCTCTGTGCCTGGCTCTATGTAGTTCATCACGACAGAGCGATACTTAGACGTGCCTTGAACGCTTCTCTAGCAACCAGCTTCACACAGGCCTGCCATCCCCAGGGCAACGTCCCAACCGAGTATACCTTCCGGATGGCGCGTGTTTACACTTTTCCAGGACCTAGGGGTGGAGACCTGCTCGAGGACACTGGGGAGGTAGGGTATGAGGCGGGAACCAAACCATTACCCCGCCCCGCCCGCGGGGCGGGGCCAGCCCAACGGCTGAGCCTGCGCAGTTAGACCGGGTGGCTCAAGGGCTTCGGTGTACTACAAGTCCCAGAAGGCAACGCGCCGCAGGGGCGGAGGCCCGTCTTGCTGCGAGCCTGTTCCACCGGGTAGTACCGCTTTCTCCCCAACCGGTTCCTGTTGGTCTCCTTTCAGCTTTTAAAGGCCACTTTCTCTCTAAGCAGTTCAGGACAAGCTCTTCGCGAAGTCGCTTTTTCTCCCTCGGCCCGAACTATGCCTGACTCCCTTACAGGAATTGGGTAGTGTACGTTAGAGAAGAAACCCCTCGGAAGCCAAAGCCGGGGAAACTTGGTCTTAACTTCCGACTCCCGGACTCCGGAAGGTAGGGCGCAAGCGCTCCCTGCGACTCCGGCGCAGTTGACTTCCGCTCCCACTGTGCTCCGCGAGCCGAATCATGGATCACACTGGTAAGGAGGCGGAGGCAGTGGGGGTCCCGGTACCATGCCCCCTTGGCTGGCCTGGGAATGGTCGCCTAGCGGACGTAGAGGGGCTGTCCTCGCTCTACAGCATTGTGGTGTGGCGGTGAGAAAAAAATCTCACAGACCTCTCCCCGGGTCCGGCAGGCGCTTGCTGTTCCTGGCCTACTCTCCGGTGTGGTACCCACAGCCTCGGAGCCCGCGGTAGCCGCTTCCTACCTGGTTCTGCTGAACTTAGATCCCGGACGGCGGGCGGCGCGGGCCCTGTGGGAAGGAGAGAAGGCTAGGTCTTTAAAAGAAATTCGTTCCGGGGGTTCTGCTCTACGTTATGGGGACTGGCGGGTAGATTTCAATCGCGGAGTGGGGAAGCCTTATTACGCTAGGAGTCCATGCGCGAGAGTAGGTTGCAGACTTCCTGCTGTCTCAGTCAGCGTTGGGCGGGTGCCGCGGTAATCACCGCCTGTCGTTATTGTCTCTCCCGTTCTCCGTGGACTGGATAGAGTTGGGAGAAGGGAATCAGGTACTGTGTTTGGAATGATACTCGGAGAAGTTTTTCCACCTAAACTCAAAGCATGTCCCGCTCTTCGGCTGTGGTCCTTCCTCATTATTTGGGGGCGTTTACAAAGGAGATATTCGATATTCACTTCTCTTTCTCCAAATAAGAATGGCTCCACTCGTCGTGTGTGTGCGAGATATGTATGTGTGTGTGTGTATATATATATGTATGTATATATGTTTGAGTTTTGCTTCCTTGTGGTTTTTGGATAGTGAATGAGTGCACATGGAGTTAATCTCCCATATATTAATGTGAACCATATCGCAGGTAGGGGAAAAAGCCTTTTTCCGTGTACTAAGTATTGGTTGGGATGTCCTGTGAGCCTGGAGATGGAATAATGGAATGGTAAACAAAATGGAGGTTACGTTCTACACAGTAACATTTAAAACATCCTAAATGTTTAACAGATGCTGCAGTAGACTAATTGGAGAGCGCTTCAGAAGGTGGTCAGGGAAGGTCTTTCTGGAAAGATTACATTTAAAATTTGAGATCTGATGGATGAGAAGAAGCAGCCGTGGAATCAATCAGGAGGAAAGCAAGTGCAAAGATAAATAGGAAAAAATAGCAGTTTAAGCCTGCTACAGCTTAAACTGCTAGGAAGAGAGAAAGAGCACCAAGGTGAAATTGGGAAAGAAGGCAGGAGTCAGGTTGTGCAAGACTTTTAAAGGCCATGGCAAAGATCTAGATTTTATTTTGAGTGCAATTTGAAGCAGTTTAAGTGAAGGAGAAACATAATCGCTGTAAGAAATGTAATAGTGATTCTAGGGTTCTACAGAGAATGGTGTAAGAGGAAGGCAAGAATAATAGGAAATAGACAATTAAGGGGAGGTAATTGCAATAACGCAGAAAGGAGGCTTGGCTATTTTGTAAAGGTTGTTCCGTTTAATGAAAACGAGAGTGGGCAGATTCAATAAATATTTTGGTAATAGTACTTAAATACATACTGATGGATTGGTTTGGAGATACGTGAGAGAAGAGAGATGCCTAGGTTTCTGGTTTGAACAGCTAGATAGTGCCCTGCCCATTACTGAGTTGGGAATAACTTGGGAGAAAAACTTCTTCAGGAGTCAGAGATGATTCATTGGAATTTGGGAACAAGGTTCTAAGTATGAGATACATACTGAGTCATGCCAGGGAAGATGTCAGGTGGAGATCAGAGGAAAGATATGGGCTGGAAAACACGTATTTGGGTCTTAGTACTGCATAGTTGGTATTTTAAGTCATGAGAATGGACAAGATCTCTTCAGAAAAGGGAATGCAAAAGAGAAGAGGGCCTAGAACCAGGCCTTAAGGAACTCTAAGACTAGTTTGGAAATAGAGAATTGAAGGTCTGGGATCTTGATGTGAGAGTAGCAAATATCCAATGTTAGCAAAATATTTCTCATTTGAACCTATTACTGGAAATGGAAGCCAAGCCTTGTCCACAGTTTAGAGAATATTATGTTTAGAAAAAGTAATATGGGTGGATGTGTACCTAAGTATTTGTTATTCTAATTCTCCTAAATTAAAAAGTTGTCATAAAAAAGTGAGTCATCCTAACATGGAAATATTCGCTAAATGAGCTGACCACTAAAAAAATTACTTCCTTCTCAGATATCCCACCTGTTTAACAATGGCTTCTTTTTTTTTTAAATTCGTATTATATCCATGTCTCATATCAGGCAACAGTATCAAATGCTGTCTGGAGATTGTGATTACAAATCATACAAAAGACTCAGTGTTTCAAGAAATTCACAAACTACTTGAATCATAAAATCATTTCATCAAGTGAGGAAATGTCAGTGAGCCCGTTAATTGGAGACATTATGACATGATAGTCATCTCAAAAGAATGATTTTATTATCAGATGATGAGATGCCCTTGAGGAAATTGCTAAAACCCTCCAAGGTTGTGCAGAAATGACCTATTTTGATCATGCTGAGAAAGTCAAACATGTAATGAAGGCTATCTTGTGGTGTTCTAATATAATTTTGCTGGGAAAATTGCTCCAAGAAAGTTATAGTTAACACTTGGTTAATTCTTTACTCATTCTGAGAATTAGCACATAGTTGTAACTTAACCTAAATTTTGTAAAGTTTCTTGGTTCCTTTAATTCAAGATTAAATTCTAAACACAACTTTAAAATATATATATAAAAGTGACCCTGGCTGGTGGCACAATGAATAAGGCGCCAGCCTGCGAATGCAAAGGTCGCTGGTTCGATTCCTATCCAGGGCACATACCCAAATTGCAAGTTGGTCTCCAGCCAGGTCTGTAGCTGGAAGCAAGTACAAGACAACCATATATTGATATCTCTCTTCCTCTCTTTCTTCTTCTCTTTCTGAAAATAATAAATAAAATCTTTTTTTAAGAGAAAGTGTATATATATATATATATATATATATATATATACACATACATACATGTATGTGTGTGTGTGTGTGTGTACCTTAAATGGACAGTTATATCTTTTGTTCTTTGTTGTGTCTAAAAACTTTTGATGTGGGTTTTGTGATCATTCACCAGGGTAAAACCATTAAAAGTCCTTTTAATACATGAAGGGCAATGTTGAACTATTAAAACTGTCTACTACTTGGTTTCTTTTTAGTTATTGGAAAATCAGGAATGAATACCTTTGAGCAATAAAAAATTTATTCTGTCATATCTGTCCTTTGGCTATAACAATGCTTTTAGGTAGTTATACTTAAATATGCAAATAGAAAGAAGTTGAAATACATTATTCATCATGTTAATACATTCAGTAAAGTGTTAAAAGTTGATGAAGTTGGATTTATCTGAACTCCAAATTTTAGTTGTCATTATAATTCCTTTTCCATGAATTTTGTCTTGAGGGTTAGGTATTATAAAATAGTATAAAGTAAACTGAAAGATATGTCAATTAATCATTAAGGGCCCATTTTGAATTTTGTTTTATATTTTGTTCAGAAAGAGGGTAAGTCATTACTGTGAATTTAATATATTTGTTATCTGACTAGCCTTGGTGGTTACTGGTTACTACTTCCAAACTTGGCTTTACGGAGTTTAATGTGAGTAGCTTGGCTATCAGTCTTGGTTGTACTATCTCCTCCAGTGGCAGTTAAATAGCTTGATCAAGAACTTGTCATGTTTAAAACATTACTTTTTAAAAACTAATTTATTTGCATTTTCTACTTTATGGTGTTTATTTTGGGTTCATGAAAGGTTTTGTGTTTATATAAACTCCTTTGGAATTGCATGAAAAATTTTATTGTCTCCTTTTGCGGGGAGAGTTCTATAACTTGTCAATTTTTTTAAAGGTTCCATGTCTCAAAAAGCATTTTTTTAAGGCCTTATCCAAAGTACAGAAAATTAGCACTTAAACTTATGTAACTTAGTAGCACTTAAACTTATGTAACCTAGTACATATTTATAATCAGAACCCAGATACTCAACCCTTGATAATGTTGCATATATTGCTTTAAATATCTGAGACAGAATAATCAAAAAAGAAAAACTAAAGGAAATTTCAACTTTTTTTTCCTAATACAGACAATGAGTTACAAGGCACTAATAGTTCCGGATCATTGGGTGGTCTTGATGTTCGAAGAAGAATTCCTATAAAGCTCATCTCTAAACAAGGGAACAAAGCCAAAGCTGCACCTCGCACTCAAAGGACTGTAAACAGAATGCCTGCAAAGGCTCCACCTGGTGATGAAGGTAATTTGTTTAAACTAACATGTCCAAAACTCTTTGTTGTATCTGATTGATACCACCAAATAATCAATGTGATTGTACTTGCTTATAGCTACCTTTTAAAAATCTTACATACTCTTCATTCTTCAGTCTTACGTCTCATTGTGGCATGTTTTCCTTTCTCTCTTTATAAATACAGGGTGGGGCAAAAGTAGGTTTATAGTTGTTTGTATGGAAAAATACAATAATAAACAATAATACAAGAATAAACTCTGTATCTTGCTCACTGTAAACCTACTTTTGCCCCACCCTATATTTTGGTTTAGTTTTTGTTTGTTGTTGAAAGTAACACTGTCTATTGTTAAAATCTAAACAATGTTACACAAAACACAAAATAAAAGTAAAATTGTCCCTCTCTCCCCCACAACTCTTCTCCCCTAAATTGATCTGCCATGACTTTAGCATTTAAATTTATTTTATGTTATGTTATTTTAGAGAGAGAGATGGAGGAAGTGAAGGAGAGAAACATCAGTATGGGATGTGGCCCATGCCTCAGGCATGTGTTCTGACTGGAAATTGAATTGGTGACCTTTTGGTTTGTCGGCCAGCACTCAGCCAGGACATGACTTTGTTATAGTTACTTTTTTTATGTGTAACTTCTCTTGTTCACTTAAGATACATTTGAACAGAAGAATCCAATCTCTTCATTTCCCAAGGGTATCAGAAAGGAGTGAGACCTTTTTGGGGTCCGCTCCCAGCTTCAAGGTCCGCTTTCTGTGCCCCATTGCACGTAATTGATTCAGTTAGCATTCACTGAACACTCACTACATGCTGCTCTGAGTTTTCAGGACTGTTATTCTGAGAAGTTCCATTACCCAAGGACTTTGGGTGCTATGAGCAAGGAACCCTGGGTAAATACCAAATATATATGGTCCTAAAGTTATAACACTATTATGTGAATGTGTGTCAGCCTCAATAACACATAAAACTGCTTCCAAATAGCTCTGACCTCACCCCTTTCAGTTATTAATGTTACAAACCCACACATTTCTGCATTGTGTGTCCCAAAACACAGATAGTAATTGGAAAACAAATTTTAAAAACCCCAAAAATGAAAAAAGATGCATTTGGAGCTTTTGCCTTCTGAGTACATACAGTTATACCTCATTTAAGGAACTAGACTTAGGTATTTCATTTATTGATATTACCATAACTTGTTTAACAATTTTTTGATAGTTTTTTGCTGTTAAAAACAATGTTGCAATAAATATCCTTATATATATCCCTTATACTTTGTAGAATTTAAACTTTGCATGATTTAGGCATTTTAGAACTAAATGGGTACTGTGCATTTTTAGACTTAGAAAAATATTGTCAAATGGCTCTTCAAAAACTGTATATCAGGTTATAATTCCCACAAACCGATATAAACTATTAACCTTTGAAAAACTTTTTCTTGAATTTTCATGGGCACTTTATTCAGATGGTCACGATCTCTACTGTCTCAGAATTTTTGTTTTAATATATTTAATTATGAGTGAGGTTGTGTGTCTTCCTATTACTGTGGGTTTTTTTTTTTGTTTGTTTCTTGCCTAGGATCCACCTTTTTATATCCTTTTCCCATTTTTTTTTTCCTGCTTTGTTGTCTTTGTCTTGGATTTTATGAGTTCTTTGTAAATTAATAAAATTGATCCTTTATCTTATATTGTGTATATTCCCCATTTGTCTTGAATGTTATTTGGAAAATTTTTGTTGTACAGATCTCCAAGATTCTAAGTGGCAGATAGCCAGTCTTTTCTCTTATGATTTCTAGATTTTATGGCATTCTTAGAAACACATTTTCCATATTTCTTGGATATGAAACAATTTTCATAACTGACACTTAATAACAGGGTCAGCACACTGACCTGTGGACCAAATAAAGTTTTATTGGAACATAGCCATGCCTATTTATTTATGGCTGCCTTCAATCTATAATGGCATAGTGGAATACTTGCATAATTAAGTAACTACTTACCTGGCATTTTACAGGAAGTTTGCTGACCCCTGCTTTGGAACATTATGGATGATTTATTTATTTATTTTAAATGTATATATTTATATATTGAATAGGAATCACACCAGTATCATATATTCAAGTTATGAGTATTTCTGTCTGTTCTAGCAATCAGTCTATATTTCCTTTTTCAGAATCAACTTTTTCCCTGGCTGGGTTTGGCTTAGTGGATTGAGCGACAGCCTGTGCACCAAAGGGTCACAGGGCACATGCCTAGGTTGCATGCCAGGTCCCCAGTTGGGGGCATGTGAGAAGCAACCATACATTGATATTCCTTTCCCTCCCTCTCCCTCCATTTGCCTCTCTCTAAAAATAAGTACATAAAATCTTTTTAGCCTTGTCTGGTGGCACAGTGGATAAGGTGCTGGCTGCAAACCCAAAGGTCACTGGTTTGATTCCCAGCCAGGGCACATAACCAGGTTGCAAGCCATCTCTCCAGCCAGGTCCATAGCTGGAGGCAGGTGAAAGGCAACCATACATTAATGTTTCTCTCCTTTCCCTTCTCTCTGAAAATAATAAATAAAATCTTAAAAAATCTTTTTAAAAAATAAACTCAAACTTTTCATTATATCTTATTATGGTTCCCTTTATTATAGGATTTCTCTCCCCATCTAAGCAAATATTTGAAATCAAATGTTATAAATCGTGGTAGTAGCAAATTAGGGCTGCTGATGCACTATCAGTAAGGACGGTCCCCTTTGGCCTTTTTGTTTTTAAAAATGTTTTAAATTACATAGTAACATACATATCTTGTAATAATCCAAATAATGCAAAAAAGCTGAAAGCCCCCTTCTACCTTTTCCTTCAGGTATCACTTTGTCTCTACCCTCCACCCACAAAATTCACAGTCCTTTCTAGAGGGAACTACCATTATCAGTCTTTCTATTAATAGAGCAAACTGAGGCCAAAGATAATTTTTTGGATACATTAGATTTACCTCTTTGGGATAAAAATTATTAATTGGCTTTTTTCCTCGTAGGCATTGTTCAAAATAGGTGTTTTGGGTGTCAATAAGGTATTTATACAGGTATAATTATACAGGTATATACGAGATAGTCCTGAAAGTATCAAGCCAGTGTCAATATAAAACAGTTTCCAAGGCTCATGCTTTTGGGACAGACCTTGTGTATGGTTCAGTGATAGATGGCAGCACAGGTTGACCTACTCTGAAAACTTATAATGAGCTCCTAATTCCATTGGCTACTGTTCTCATTAATTCCCACATTGCTGTGTGTATGTGTGTGCACATGTGTTCATCTGTCCATCTGTATTGGTTTGTGTTTGTGTGTTATACACTGGTGCTGTAATTTAGCCGTTTGGGTGAAGTTAAAACTTGTGTGCTTCACTACTCTGTTTGCCAGTTCTAGGGCCACAAGAGACATGAGAAACCCAGCACTTGAGAGGGATAGATTTCTTGTCTCAGCTTTAGTTGATTGGATTCTAGCTAGAATCCCTATCAGAGTGTTTATTATTTTTTGTTTTTTTTCTGTGGGATAGAGGATTACCATCAACCTTTTCATTAGGTCAGAGAAATTGAGCTCATTTAATCTTTATGTTGTTTAAGTATACTGATATTGTTGTAAGCAGTATAGAGGAGGATACTTGTAAATAGATATGATAAAACTATCTATTTGGATGATTAGGGAGTGTTTCTAATTGGAGGAAAGAAGTATCCATATGTTGATATTTCTAAAATCAGGCTCAGTTTAAGGCTGAAGAAGATTCAGATGCCCAGTTTACTAAGTCATAAAAAGAAGATTTGCAGAATTTTTTGTTTCATTATATTCTTTCGGCCTACTACTTTTGAAGATAGATTGAATAATGGTCTGTATCTTTAAAATTTGTGCAGTAAGCATGATGAGGGTATTTGGAAAGTTTTATACTAGATGTGGTTGGGTCAGTAATAAGAGCACTTGAATGGAAGTGAAGAGATCTGAGGTTTGTTTCTAGCTCTTCCACTTACCTTCTCTGTGTTGTTATATTCTTACTGCAATATCCTCAGTTATGAAGTAAGAGAGTTGGACTACATGATCATCAAGATAATTTCTAGGTGATGTTTAAACTAGTCTTGGTTACCTTGTTCATAGAACAGCTTTGGAAAAAAAAAACATCAGGGAACAGGCCTAGTTTACCATGTATATGGTACTTTCAAAATGAAATGTGAGATACCAAAAGTTAACACATAACTGTTTCTTTCTCAGAAGGATTTGATTATAATGAAGAAGAACGGTATGACTGTAAGGGAGGTGAAATGTTTGGAAGTCAGCGAAGATTTCCTGGACACCTTTTTTGGGATTTTCAGGTATAAATAAAAATAAAGACATTTATTAGAACAATAGGATATTTTAAATATTTTATTAGGACAATGCAGGATATGTAAAAAATGGCATGAACTTTTATTGTACCTATCTTTTAGCACACACAGCTCTTTTATTAATGCCCTGTTTTCACCACTTCCAAAAATAACTTGAAACAATTTTAAAATAGTCAAATAAAATCAGTTATCATTAACACTTTAAGAAAAAAGAAATAAACTGGTAGCATAGCCAGTGATGTGAAATATGTGAGGATACTTTTATTTCTAATTGTTTTAACATTTATAAAATATAGATTCATTGTGTAAATTATATGTAGGATCTTTAGAAATGCTGAAAAAGGAAATTTTAATTACATCATTTCAACAGATAAACATCCTTGGTGAAAAGGATGATACACCAGTTCATTTCTGTGACAAATGTGGATTACCTATTAAGATCTATGGGAGAATGGTAAGTATACTTAAATTCTGTTTTTGTAAATGGAAAATTTTTTGTGGAAGTAGGATGCTGAAATTTAAGTAGATAGGTTTAGCACTATTTAATGACTTGTTTGTGACCTTTAAAATAAATGTGAAATAGCTAAAAGGAATTTTGGCATAATTTGCATTTAATATAATTGTCTTGACAAACTCTTGAATTGCTTGCAAACTATTAATTATGGAAATGAATTTTTGAAAACTAATTTCTTTGGACCTGTTTGTTTATATTTATTCTATTAAGGAAGAAGGTGTTTTTTTCTTGTTTAATAGAATAAATTTGGTTATTTATTTTTGAAGGCCATAATTATGAATGTAAAACTGAATTAAAAATATTTTTATTTTTGAGATTGGAATTAAAAAATTTCGACCCTAACTGTAATTTTATAGTATTTTTTATATATCCTCCCTTTTAATAAGATACTTTTACATTTGTGTTTGAAAAAAAATGTAATTCAATAATATATTTGTGGTAGTAGAGGGCATTGATTGTGCACTGTTGCTTTGCTGTATAATATAGCTAAATAACAGTAATAGGCTGTGAATTTTTAAATGGCCTTCTATCACTTTCCTGTGTCCTGATTTATTTTTGGATTTTATGCTTATTACCGTAAGGCTATATACATGGTGAAAATGCCACTTAAATTGAATGTAGGAGTTATTTGTTATCTTAGTGCTTTGGAGTAGTTTCAGGAGGAACAGGATAAGAGATTTTGGAAAAAAAACAGCATGGTTACAGTATTCCTTTTGAGGAGCTTTTAACCAGTAGGGATCATGAATGAAATCCCTAGGGTTTATGCCTTCAGAAAGTATAAATGAATGTGCCTGTATACATTTATTAGGGGAAGGGCCAAAGTTTTCATCGCATTCTCAAAGGGCTTTGTGACTGAAAAAGGCCATTGCTTTTATACAATTGATACTTAATAAATGTTAATTTTAACAAACAGTTCTCTTGTACCTTCTATATCTAGGCCATTGTTCTTACTGTTATTTTTTGGAACTATTTTAATTTGTTCTAATATGCATAATTATAATATGTCTGTTCACAGATTCCATGCAAGCATGTTTTTTGCTATGACTGTGCTATTTTACATGAAAAAAAAGGCGATAAGATGTGTCCAGGGTAAGATCATCATTACATTTTTGAATAACAAAGTTTGTGCTATAGACTAACAGTCTTGGTTAAAGGTCAGAGGAGATATATGTGTGTGTGTGTGTGTGTGTGTGTACACATACCATGGCAGCATATCAGATGCATAGGCATGGCTACTCTTTCTCTGTGAGAGAGTTGGCCTTAAACTTCCTAGAAAAGGGCCAGGTAGCTGTTACTAGTCAGTTCATATTGGCCAAGTTGACAAAATATATTTGTCATGGCAAAATTTGTTACAAGCGAAAAATAGTTATTTTCTTGTTTTGATGGGACATTAGAGAGGTAGTATTGGATAGTGATTGAGAGAAAAAACTTGGGAATTTTAATTCCTGGGTTCAAATCCCTATTCTGCTGTTTGTTAGCTGTATGATACAGACTTTGTTCATCAGTAAAATGGAGTTAATAATAGCACCCACCTCATTGGGTTATTATTAGAATTAATAGTATATTATTATATATTTATATATTACTTAGAATAAAGTAAGTACTATATGTAAATATAAGTTCTTATTTATTACCTTCAAATCTGATTATTATGCCAAGAATATGTTAGGACGTCATAATGGTGGCATAGATTCAGGCAAGTTATGAAGATCTAGAGGCAATGATTCATATTGATCTATATTGGACTAGTCCTGAAGGTTCCAGATTAAATTAGGAATTTTTATATCATTGGAGGACTCTTGATAGAAGGCTTGGGAAAAGTTTTAAGAGAAACTTCTTTGTTCTGGATTTCTTTTAACCTGTGTAAGAAGCTATCCCAAGATTGTTCTTCTAGTTGATAGCAAAGCCTTTGACAGTTGTAAGAAATGATTTCCTTTTGTGGTGTAGGAGGATCGGCATCACTGAGAGAGAAAGTATGAGTCATTAGCAAACCAGTAAAAACTCATTGCCTTGGAATATTTTTATTAGCTCTCTAAAGTCACAGATTATAAAAACTGTAGTATAAGTTTAAAACTTCCTTTTGTAGAATTGTAATTCAGAAGAATTATGAAATTAAAAGTGCATATTCACCTATTTGCCTAATTTTCTCTTAATGCCTAATTTTCCAACATGGTGTATATTCACTTAAAATTGTATGTAAATATATTTTGATAGCTTCATTGGGATAAAGGGTTTTTAAATATTATAAAACTGGTGGAGTATATTTAATATGTACTCTTTGATATGTACATATCAATTGTACATATCTATGTACATACTTTGATATGAATGTTCTCATGTTAATAATTAAAAGGGAATTTAATTTTTAGGGTACTAAATATAATTCCAGTAAGCACCTCACTCACTGGTTGGCCCTTAGCTACTTAGAGCATGAGCCTATCTGCATTAACAGACCCAGATCAGAAAGTGAAGGAGTAGCAATCCTAGTTAATATAACTATTATATACTACTGCTTTTAAGCATTATCTTAAAGAAAGTGTCTCACATCTTGTTACTGTGGAGATACTCTTAAGCTTACAGTGAAAAGAAGCAAAAAAAAAAAAAAAAGAGAAGTGTCAAATGGTTATTAAAGGGAGGCTTGTTACTTTCAAGAAGGAATTCACCCTTATTATAGCAAGGTGGACATACAGACCCAACTCAAAAGTAAGAATATAGGGCCACCATGGCCAGTGTGCTCAGTTGGCTGGAGCGTTGTCCTGTACACCGAAATGTTGTGGGTTCCATTCTGGTCAGGGCACATACCTAGGTTGTGGTTCATCCCAGGTCAGGTTGCATGTGTGAGACAACTGATGGATGTTTCGCTCTCACACTAATCCCACCCCCTTTTCCCTTTCTCTAAAATCAGTAAGCATGTCCTTGAGTGAGGAGTGGAAAAAATATATATATATAGAACCATTTAATATAGTGTCAAATGATCTGTATATGTATTAAATGATAAGTTATACATATATAGTGTTCAGTGTTTAAATACTGTAATTTTCATTCCATTGATTTAAGGATACTCTTTGGGTAAAGTAGGTATGAAAACAGTGAGTAGGAAGAGTAGATGTTGTAACTCATTTTACAGATGAAGAAACAGATTAAATAACCTCTCCAAGATTTCCTAGCCAGTAGTAGGTCCCAGGTCTTCAGATTCCTAGTTTAGTTCTCTTTCCACTATTTCGGAAGACACTAAAGGCAAGAATAGACTATAGGAAATGAAAGATAATTATAATTTTGACCCTGAATCATTAGAATATTGAGCTAAAATTAGAGCTTGCAATTTAGGAAGGTAGGAGTATGTAATGCTTATTAGTAATAAATTTGACCATCCAGAAAGGTCACTTACTTAAAAGACTCTTGATAGCCAGGGTGTGAATTTAAATTTTATGTTTTTTAATGTTAAGATCCCTGATATTAGGATGCTTTAGTTGTAGTTGTCCTTGCAGCATCTTTCATGTAGTACTTGCTCAGCTAAGGCATGTTGCTCAGGTACTGCACACGTTTGTGTTCCATGGCTATGATGTTTGGTTTGCACTTCCTGGGTTGGTTGATTGGTTTGTTTTCTTTGGTAAATGGACAGAAAGCATAGAATTGTTTGAGAAAATCAGATAAATTCTGGGTCTTGGGAAAAAATAAGGTCTTAAAACACACTCTGTTTGATACAGTTTGTTTTTTCTTGTATTAAGAATTCTGAAGTTGTTAGAAATGGTGACCCTTAATAGTGAACAAAGTGGGAAAGGTTAAAGGTTCATTTACAGTATAATTTTTAATTGTGGACTGTTGCAGTATTTTCCATAGCAAGTTTTAAAAATAAGCATATCTTTGAAATTACGTGCATTATTTTTAAAGTCTGTTTAGTAAATCAATTTTTTTTTCTTTTTCTGATTTAGCTGTAGTGATCCCGTGCAGCGAATTGAGCAGTGTACACGAGGTTCTCTCTTCATGTGTAGCATTGTTCAAGGGTGCAAGAGAACATACTTATCTCAGCGAGACTTACAGGCTCATATCAACCACCGCCACATGAGAGCTGGAAAACCTGTTACCCGAGCTTCACTTGAAAATGTTCATCCTCCTATTGCCCCACCACCAACTGAAATCCCTGATCGTTTTATAATGCCGCCAGACAAGCACCATATGAGCCATATTCCACCAAAGCAGCACATCATGATGCCACCGCCTCCTTTGCAGCATGTGTCACATGAGCACTATAATCAGCCACATGAGGATATTCGTGCTCCTCCAGCAGAATTGTCCATGGCTCCACCTCCACCTCGTCCGGTCAGTCAGGAAACCTTTCGTATTTCAACAAGAAAACACAGCAATTTAATAACTGTCCCTATTCAGGATGACTCAAATTCAGGTGCTAGAGAACCGCCACCTCCGGCCCCAGCACCTGCTCACCATCATCCTGAATATCAGGGGCAACCGGTGGTATCGCACCCTCATCATATTATGCCTCCACAGCAACATTACGCACCACCCCCACCTCCACCACCACCAATCAGCCATCCAATGCCACATCCTCCCCAGGCGGCAGGTACTCCTCACTTGGTTTATAGCCAAGCTCCACCTCCTCCAATGACCTCTGCTCCACCACCAATCACCCCTCCCCCTGGACATATCATTGCCCAGATGCCACCTTATATGAATCATCCTCCTCCAGGACCTCCCCCACCTCAACATGGTGGCCCACCTGTAACTGCACCCCCTCCTCACCATTACAACCCTAACTCTATACCCCAGTTCACTGAAGATCAAGGAACTCTGAGCCCTCCATTTACACAGCCAGGGGGGATGAGTCCTGGTATATGGCCTGCACCAAGAGGGCCGCCGCCACCTCCACGAATGCAGGGTCCACCAGCCCAGACCCCACTTCCTGGACCACATCATCCCGATCAGACAAGATACAGACCATATTACCAATGATAATAGTATTTTGAACTGAAGATATGAAAAAAACTTATGTATGGTCAATCTTTGAAGCTTTGTTTCGGGAAGGAAAAACACCTCTTACTGAGGTTGCTATAAATCACTTAGGGTCTTGTCTGTTAAAATGGTTTTAAAATTCCACCTTAGGATTGGTTTCAAGTACTATACTGTAGTGCAGATAAGTGGCTCAGGAGAGCACAGCTATATTTTAACAACTTTGTTCCCCTAGTGTGGTAAATTGACCCAAGGTGACCATTTGTAAAAAATGACAAAAAATTTTTATTGTTCCACTTTCAAAAATACTGCTTTTGTTAAATCCAGTTTCATTTTTCTTGTGATACATTTTGTTAACCTGTGTAAAAGGATTAAATTTCAGTATGGTTGTAAAAAAAATATTTTTATGTGAATTTAGTGCAGCCACATACTGTTTTTTAAAACCATATGTTTTACCACTAATTTCCCAAAGTTACAATAAAACCCTAAAAGTAAAAATCTAGAGTTCACTGTAAGGCAGACTGTTAAATGCTAGAGAATTATTTCACATTTTAGGCACTGAAATTTTGAGGTATATTAAGTATACAATGCACTTCACCCGGATGCCTTTTCATTTTTAGGCAGCCTCAGGAGCACCAAAATACAATGAAATTCCAGTACTGAGATAAATGTTTGCAATATTGAAGGCATTTCTAATTATTTGGAAAGATAAGTCCAAAATAATAGGCTCTACATGCTTTAGGTTGTTGGGGAATGCTGTTATTCATTAATGCTTTTTAACTGAATGGTTGGAATCACATGATTCACCATACTTAACTAATCTTAGTAACATGGAACTGCTTACATGGTGTTTTTAGTTGAAGTATTTTCTACTTCGCTCATTGTCTTAAACTAAATAGTTAGGGCTGAATAGGCTTTATGTAATTCCTCATTTCATGACAGTTTGATCCTTTGCTTAAGTGGGGTCTTGTTTATTGGGTTTTAACTTACAATTTGAAATGCCATGGAGGAATTTGAATACTGTATTAATGAAGGACACTCTTGTAGTCACAAACTTGCATTGCTCAGGTTTCATTACTGTGTGGTAAGGGTTCTTTCTTTAACTCGAAATTTTAAAACCATTAATAATTTCCTTTTTCTTTTATTGGTTAAGCAGTCTAAAACTTGGGATATTTTAACCTGAAGTCAACAGTGAAGACTACCACATGATTTTGTATTGGAAAAGAGAAAAGAAACGACTAAATTGTGAATTTCAGTGCTTTATAAGGTGCCTTTAGAGTCAGCTTTTGCATTATAGGGGCTTGTTACAGTCCACCTAAGATGACCACTCAGTTTCTACAGAATTCATGTACAATTCATTATTCATAGGATGTTACGTATCCTTTGAATAAACCCCTGTGAAATACTTCCTCCCCCCTAAAATGGTGCATAATATAAACATGAAATGTGTAGTATGCAGATATCCTTTATTGAATAGTTTGTAGTGTATAAGTTTAGAACATTTCTTTTTGGCAAGGAGTGAACTGATTGCTAATTTACCATATAATTCTGTCAGGTACAGGCAAAACAGTTTCTCATCTTAGATAATCAGATGCCAAGTCATCTGAACTTAGAGCTGAAGTTAAAAATAATATAAATATGGCAATTTCAACCTTGACCAATCAAAAATAACTAATACACTTTTTTAAAAGTGATTTTTCACACCTATCAATTTGAGAGTCCAGTGTTAATGTAATATTTCTGGTGAGACATTTTTGTTGTTAGAAGCATGGGAGTGAAATAGTGTGAAAAGTTGGTGGTGAGTGCTTCTATCATATTACTGTAGGTACTTGGACTGGTGCAAACTTGATTCCCTTACATGCTCCTATTTAGGAGCTGTTAGAAGTGGTGTTGAAAATCTAATACCATTCTTTGTTTCACATAATAAGAGAATGGCCACGTTCATTTTAGAGCTTCTCAACTATTTATGAAGAACTCTTCTGTTTTTATTAAAATTCACAAAAGTTGGATGTGGTTAGGAAACCACTTAGCCTATGTATCAGACAAAAAAAGAACTAGTATCATGATAAAATTCCACATGTTAAGAACTCTTGTAGGCTTTTTAAAAATGATTTCTTTTCAGTTAGGTTTAAGAAATACTAAGTTATGCAGGGAGGCAGATCAAATGAATGTGTTGTAGCAGACAAAATTTTTTAATGTGTTAGACTTGAATTCATCCAGTTATTGTTTGAACAAGTGTGGGTGGGTATAAGGATAACAAAATTACTGTTAGTGTTTCTTTCCTTAAAAAAGATGTGAATTCCAGCCGTTATTTCAGGGAAGCCTTTGAAGCTATAATGGACATAGTCTAAACTAAATGTATGTATGTTTCATTATATTGCTCTTAAGACTACTGAGGTGGCAGTTTAATTTTTAAAAACAATAAAATGAAAGCATAAATACTAAATGAGTTTTGCCTAAATGAGTTTTTACCTAATGATGACACATTTGGGAGAATGCAGAATTTTTCATGTTTCTGTTGATAGAACTTTTACAGTAAAATTAGATTCACTTTTGGAGATTAAATGAGCAATTTGAATGTTAAATTTCTTCAGTGGTATGTCCAAAATATTCCATAGTATTTGAGGAAATAGCTGCAAAGACCATGTATCCATTTTGCCCTGTAAAAACCACTGGCTCAAAATTAATCTGTAAATACTAACTAGATACCACTGAAATATAAATGGAAAAGATATTTGGACATATTTTAAACTCACATAATGAAAGTATGTGAAGCATACAGAGATGAGTATCTTTCATACACTCATTGGAGAAAGCTGTGTAGTCCTATTTCATGAAAAAATTGAGAAGTCCTTTAAGTACATGAAAACGCACAAATACCTTTTTAAAAATGCTTTTCTAATTAACTAGATTAACCATTAAATTGGTATATTGATGTTAATTGAAGTTTAACAATCATTCATACATTTCCTGAAATGGATGTATTTTTCACTGTGACCTAAATGGTGGCCTTGAGACCAAGCCAAATTACTGCAGTTTATGCACAACCTAATAAAGCAATAGTGGATATCCTATAGTTAAAGAGGAGAGAGAGGTAAGCCAGTTAAAAATACTTAGTAGTGATACTGAGAAAAGCATAAGGATTTTCATACCTTTTTTTTTTTTTAAATTCAAGCCCCTTCAATTTCCCATCATTGAGGGAAAAGGTGTTAAGATAGACTTCTTACAGGAACAGTTTAGTGTTAAAGTTTCATTGTCCCATCTCCCTATCTTTTAAGAATTTTTAGATATTACAGAATCACAGGATTGAAATGAATGAGGATAGGTCACAGGTTTAGCTTGCACACTTGGGCAGGACCATGTCTTTAAAATTTCAGTGTTTTGAAATGTTACTATATTACCTCAGAATATCCCATTTCTATTCTTAGTAGTTGTAAGCACCCAGTTTCATATTGTATTTAAGTCTATTTCTTATTAATCTACCTTTAAAATTGTCCTCCCTTTGTCTTTCTTCAGATTGAAAAATTCTCCCATTTCTTGCTGTGTTCCTTCCAAAACTTCTTTATTTTATTACTTTTTAAAAATCTGTAATTTTAATGACATGAGTGATATACATCTTTTGGGAAAAAATGTAATGTTACAAATAAAGCTAAAGATCCCCTTGACCACTGATGCAATGAACATCCTTTCGGAGGTAACTACTGTTAACAAATTTGCTGTATATATCTTACCTAGTAATTTTAGTCACAGAGCTGACATCTAAATAGGCTCCATGCTTTGGTTAATCATTCTAACCCATGGTAAATGTAGTATTTCATGATCTATACTCAATAAATATATACTGAGCACCTACTGTCTGGGACATAGAGATTCATTCATTCAGGTATTTATATGCTAGACACTTTTGCACTTGTGATGTGAAAGTCTAAAGCCGTGATTAACAGATTTATTAAATTATGTAAGGATGAGAAAGTCATACAGGATAAAAGAAAAGGCATAATCGGGTGGCGGTAGATTTGCAGCTTTAAATATTAGCCTGGTTTGGGCAGAACTCATAGAAAAGATATTTGGGCAAACATAGAAGTAGATGAGAGTCTTGTAGATAACGGGGCAGAACTTGCCAAAAGACACAATGTAAAGCCCTTAAAAATGGGGTTGTACCTGGAATATTTGAGGGACAGTAAGGAGATTGGAGGGGAATGAGTGAGACAAGTGGTATAAAGGAAATGGGAAGGTCCCATTTCTAGGCGATGGCAAGACTCCTCTGACATGGGAAGACTGGGATTCTGAGCAAATGAGTGAAATATTTGGCTCATTTAAAAGGATTTTTCTGGCTGTGTGTTGAGCAAAGATAAGGGAGACAAAGGCCAGTTAGAGGTTACTTTAGTAATTTGTAGAAGGATGTGTGTGTGTATGTGTATGCATATATCTCTATAGATTAATATAGAGATACATATAGAGATGGAGATAAATGGATATGAAATAAATAGGATAAATATAAAGTATGTGAACTAAGAACTTATTATATGCTAGACATGGATATATTGTGCTGAACAAAATGATATGGTCCCTGCATTTTTAGGAGTGTACGTTCTAACATTTAGGAATGGTTCGTGGTAGTCATCCCTAAATTTCCTCAAAAAGTTTCTTCTATTCTTTTTCAAAATAGGGGGAGCAGGAAGGACATATTTTAAAAATGTATTACCAAAATATACATACACACAACTATAATGAGAGGAAAATACTAAGAGGAAAATTCTAGACAACAATATATTTCCTAAAAGCTTTACTGGGTACATTTAATTGTACAATGCTAAATTAGTGACTTTGGAACAAATCTGTAGAATGCACCTATGTTGTTTCTGAGTTTAGTCCTGCCTAGTACTACATCAGTTTTAAGCAAATTTTAATTTTTTCAGAGAGGTAATACTTCCTACTGGTGAATAGCCTGGAATCTGGAGTCAGACTGTCCAGATTGAATTCCAGCTCTGATACCTGCAACTAACTTAGATTAATCACTTACTCTCTTTGAAGCTTGATTTATTTCGCTTTCCTAAAAAATGAGGATGGATAAGGCGTCGGCCTGCGAACCCAAAGGTCGCTGGTTTGATTCCCAGCCAGGGCACATAGCCAGGTTGCAAGTCAGGTCTCCAGCCAGCTCTATCACTGGAGGCAGGAGAAAGGCAACCATACATTGGTGTCTCTCTCCCTTCCCCTCTCTCTAAAAATAATAAATAAATCTTTTTAAAAAATGAGGATGAAAACAATATCCAGCTTATGGGGGGTATTTTTAAAAGTATTTTATTGATTATGCTGTTACAGTTGTCCCAATTTCTTTCCCCTTTGCTTCCCTCCACCCAGCATCCCCCTTCCCTGCTGCAGCCCCACCCACCTTAGTTCATATCCATGAATTGTGCATATAAATTCTCTGATTTCACCCTTTCTGTATTATTATTAACTTTTTCCCATCTATTTTGTACCCACCAATTATGTTTCCTAATCCCTGCACCATTTCCCGATTTGTCCCTCTTCCCCCTCCCAGCTGATAACCCTCCCCATAATCTCCACATATATGATTCTGATCCTATTCTGGTGGTTTGTTTAGTTTGTTTTTATTTTTATTTTTTTTAGATTCTGTTGTTGATAGTTGTGCTTGTTGTCATTTTAATGTTCATGGTTTTGATCCTCTTTTGCTTAAGTAAGTCCCTTTAACATTTCATATAGCTTGGTGATGATGAACTCCTTTAGCTTTATCTTGTCTGGGAAGGACTTTATCTGTTCTTTCATTCTAAATGATAGCATTGATGGATAGAGTAATCTTGTTGTAGGTCCTTGCTTTTCATCACTTTGAATACTTCTTGCCAGGTCCTTCTTGCCTGCAAAGTTTCTTTTGAGAAGTCAGCTGATAGTCTTATAGGATCTCCTTTGTAGGTAACTCTTCTTTTCTCTTGCTGCTTTTAAGATTCTCTATCTTTAACCTTTGGCATTTTAATTATGCTGTGTCTTGGTGTGGTTCTGTTTGGGTCTAGCTTGTTTGGGACCCTCTGTGCTTCCTGGACTTGTATGTCCATTTCCTTTGCCAAATTAGGGAAATTTTCTTTCATTGTTTTTTTCAAATAAGTTTTCAATTTCTTGCTCTTCCTCTTCTTTTTCTGGTATCTCTATGCATTGGATATTGACTTGTTTAAAGTCCCAGAAGTTCTTATGTCTCTTCATTTTTGTTTTCCATTCTTGTTTTTTCATTCTATACTGGTTGATTATTTCTTCCTTATTTTCCAAATCATTTATTTGAACCCCATTTTTCTTTGCTTCACCCTTGGTTTCATGTGGATTTTTCTTCATTTTACATAGCCTAGCCTTTTCTTCTTCCTTTCTCTGTTTGCTGTACTTAAGCATATCTGTCAAGTCTGTGAGCATCTAATCACCAGTGTTTTGAACTCTGCATTTGTTGGGTTGGCTATCTCCTTGGCTGTTAGGTTGGTTGTCTCTTCATCACTCAGTTCTTCCACTGGCACCTTGATCTGACCCCTCTTTTGGGCCGTACTTCTCTGTCTCCTTAGCTTGACAGCTTTTTGTGTTTGCCTCTATGTCTTAGGGAGTTCTATTGCACTTGTTACATTGTAAGGGTCAGAGCCTTAGGATTTTGTCAGTGTGGGACAACCTGCTTCGCCACGTTGTGGCCCCGTATGTGAGGGAGGAGTCTGAGAGGGAGCAATGCCACTTGCCCAGTGAGATTGGCAGTTTCTTCTTCCACCCCAACCATTACTAGTTTTCACAGTCAGAAGCAATATGGCTCTCTTTTTCCCAGCACTGGAACCGTGGGCTGCCCAGTATGGCACTAGAATCGCTTCCCAGGTTTAAATGTATACCTGCACTTTTCTCTGTGGCTTCAGTCCCCATCCCATCACCACAGATGCTGGCTCCAAATTTCCTGGTGCTGGAACCATAGGCTGTGTGGTCTGGCCAAGTTGTAATTTTGATACGGTTGTGCAAGGAGGCAAGCCATGATTACATAAGCCACCATCTTGACCAGAAGTGTACCTAGCATCTGCAATTGATAATGAGATTTGATGTTGAAAGGAGGATACTGAATCTTTTTTTTTAATTATTATTATTCTGGTGCTGATGTTTAATTTCTAACTATTGTAGAAATAAAATTTGCACCAAGAACAGTGCCAGTGAAAAAGAAATGTGTGCTGAATCTCATTCACCAGCCAAATTGATCTTTAGAGCTGTTATTCTGCCCTGTAAATTACAATAAAATTGAAACAGGTGGTCAGGCCAGATAGCTGGGAGTGGGGGAGATCCCAATCCAGGAGAAACCCTGATCTGCCAGATCCAGCACCTCCCCCACAGAAAGGTGGGGAGAAACACCAAGGCAGCAGATGGAAACAGCTGCAGCAGGAGGCAAGAGTAAACGGTGTGGCCCCAGCAGCCAGCAGCTCATGACCCAGCATATAGAACTTGTATTGAGGCTGCACAGGGCCAAAGAGGTCAAAACACACACATGTATGGTGGAGGCCAGCCAGCTGTAGCAGGTGCCAGATGCTCTGCCCTGGGCTGAGACCTGGTGCTTTATGTGTGACTGGAGACCTTGCCATGTTATGCAAAATGGCGGTGAGAAGAGGAACTAAGACAACTATGACAAGTATGGCTAACATTGGCCCACGAGGTTGAAAAGCTCTCTCTCTCTCTCTCTCTCTCTCTCTCTCTCTCTCTCTCTCTCCTCTTACTCCCAGCTGGGGAGCACTGATGGGACTGGCAGACACCAGGCCCTCTCTTAGGCCTTACATGGGTGGGATGGGTGCCAGCCCTTGACATGCTGTGACCCTACAAAAGCACATGAGCCTGGAGCTCAAGGAGGCTAGGGCAGCACATGGAGGCATGAGCTGGGAACATTCCTCCCCAGAGGTGCATGGAGCTTCCCCTACACAACCATCAGGAGAAAGGACAAGATATGTGAGGTGATGGTGAATATAGAATTCAATGTGCACAGCAGAGAGAGAACGCCTGAGGTTGGAGACCCATTAATGCAGCAGCAGAGACAGACAGACAGACAGAGACATTGAGCCTGAAGTTGGAGACCCATTAGTGCAGTAGCCCTGAGCTCCAAAGGGACAGATATAATGAGGGGAGGTGTCTGGACACTGACTCCTGTCCTGGGAGTGGCTGGTTTTCCATGCTTCTTGAGTGAGTTGGGCTCAGACCAGGAATGCTCCAGCTCCCTCAAATTGGGAACCCTGCTAATAAAACCCTCTTTCCTTCCCCACAAATCTTTGTGTTAAGGCTTGTACTTGGTGGCAGGCTGGTTACATAATGACAAGTAATGAAGAAACAGTCAGATTTCTTCCATCATCATTTCTTTCCTCCCAGGAAGACCAGGAAGATCCAGCTACTCATCAAGTTTTCTCTTCATTTTTTAACGTCTTGCGTTTTCAGTTGCTTCTTCCATTACCTTATATAACTTATATATTAAGAGGTGGAAAAATAAGCACTTGCTTTGAAAGCTGGTTATGGAAATATTGTGTCTAAATCTGGATAGGAGACTGGATGCTTTAAAAAGCTGTAGTGATAATCATAAAATCTGGACAAAGAAGACTCATTGTAAGGGGGTTAGTAGATTCTCATGTAGCAAGCTTTACCATACCACTATAAATGGGACTCACAGTAAGCATGTTTCAGAAGGCAAACAAGAAGTTTAATAAGACACATCTGTACAAGCTGATTTTTTAAGTGGAAGTATATCAGTATTAATATGAGCAGTATAAATTACAAGATTCAAATCAGTGGTGTAAGTACATTGTAAGACACGCATGAAAGTAGTGACTTGGATAGAAATCTGTCAGCACTACAAAAATACATATAAACAAAAAATTTTCATCCTTTGATAAATCTACAAGCTATAAATCAAGAGCATTTACATAATTTTATACTACATATGTGAAAAATATACCAAGCTAGAACAATCTTGTTCCAAGGTTTAGAACATAATTCTGTCAAATAAAAATATTCCTCATACAATGTATGAATTTATCAATAACTTTCTTGGTATAAAGTTGTTCTTTATGTGACAGTCCGATGAGAGTCCCTCTGAATTATACTTTGATTAGAATTTCGTTTCGACTGGTACCTGGAAGTAGACAGGAAGTTCTTGTTTAAAAAAACTTGTTAAGTTCTATCACTTTCAATAATCATATCTTGTATTTCAAATGTGATTTATCTGATTAAAATTAGAATTTGCCTGAGTAGTCAACAACTTTTTATCTTGAATTTAAATAATTAAATACCTTTCATTGCAACTTGGTTAACATAAAAGCACGTGACACCAAGTTGTAATGTAAGTCTCTTTTGAAGGCCTAATTTCACTTAAAGTAACAATACAACTTTTTGTAGCAATGTATTTTTTCACATTTGTTCCAGGGGACACGCAGCTCCAACGGGCTATGTGCATTGGCCAGGCACCCTCAGCTCCCAAATAAGTCCCCACTGGTGGCCTGCTGATTTTTCTTCTAAGCAATGCAAGGAGCTGGAGTTAAATATTTCTTTTTTAAAATACAGAGGAACAGATATAAAATGCTGCCAACTACATACTGTTAGTTGGTTCTAAAGCTTTGGTCTGGCATCAGGTTTAAGCTCTGTTGCTATAATTTATCCTCTAAAACTTGGTGTTAATTCTGAATCCAGCTCCTGGGCAGAAGGTTGGCAGGTGAGGCGCTCTTTCCCACGGTGGCGGTGGTGATGGGGGTGGGGTGGGGGACTCAGGCAAAGTGCTAGATTTGGGTTTCTCTGGAAGCCTATCTGACTTTTTCATCCTTTTTCTATTTAATATAATATAAGTAGAAACCTTTTTCTATTTAACATAACTCATCATTTCTTCTTTATTTCTACCCTAAATTCCTTTTGCTATTCTTCTTAGACTTTTCTTCCTCCCATACAATCATTAGATTCTTTCTCAAGACCCTCACTTCTATTAGTCTTTCACCAAAGGCTAGAGACAGTATAGTAAAGTGAAATAACCATAGGTCCTGGCATCAAATCCTATTGATAGATCTTGGTTCAAATCCTCTTTGGTGCATGATCTTAAGCATATTGGGTAAGTTCTCTCAGGCCTCCTAATTTCCTCATTTGTGAAATGACGATATCTTCTTTGCATATTGTTATAAGAACAGAGATAATGAATATAATCCACCTACCATGTGCCTGGCCTATAGCAGATACCCGTTTTGTGGTTCTGCTTTTCCCAAACTATAGACATTCCCTTAAAGGACAGAATATTCTACAAATGAGTGTTCGAGAATGAAGTGGGGTTATCCAATTAAATGATGACTTGGCAAAAAAAGGAAGAAAAGGAATTTAACTTTCATTGCTGGGCTAGGCGCTGTGCTGGAGGTGTGCATTAGCTTCTCAGCTCCATCACTATTTTACATATAAGTGTAAAGAGCAATAGTTTCCCTACCTCATGGATTATTATAAAACCAAAATAAGATTTTGGTTGTAAGTACTTTAAAAACATAAAAAGTTTTCTCTGTATGCTCAATATTGCATTAACAGAGATTCTTTTTGTCCTCGTCTGAATTATTTCTCTCAAAGTTTCTGTGAGATTGGCATTACTTCAATTTTGTACAGATGAATTAGTACAAATTTTGTACAGTGTGGATTAGTTGGTTGGGCATTGTCCCCAAAACAGAAAGGATTTTACGGAAACAAGTTCCGAACTTCCTGCAGCAAGTGAAAGGGGCTTCACTACATTGTTATGTTATGTTTGTTATTTTATGTTATGATGAAACTTGGTGAAGAATCAATCTTACCTTACATTCCCGATTACGTAATCCTCCATTTGTATGTATGGTAAAATCAAATTTTCTTTCATTTTCCTGAAAAAAATCAGGATGGAATTATGGGTGAGGAACAATATTTTTAAATATTGAAAAACAGGGAAATTTAAGAAGCAAAGATGATTGGTCATACAAGTACGAAAGTCACCAAAAAGATGGTACCTGACTGTAATTAACCTTTGAAGCACTGTAATCCTTTTTCATCAAAATATGCAAAACAGCATCATGGATTGTTAAGAAAAATATTGAGTCTTTGACTTCATCATCAAAAAATTCACACCGTTCAAGTTTCTCAATAAAATCATCTGAAGAGAGAAAAGAAAAAATAATAGGAAGTAGTGATTGTTTGGCGATGAACTTCTCCTTGAGGCTGGGGATTTTAATTTTCATTTACAAATGTACAGAACATTGCTCGTGGACCAGGGCTATGCTATAGTTCTGGATTGCCAGACTTTTTTCTTTTAATACATATTTTTAAAGATTTTTTTTATTATTTCCAGAGAGAGGCAGAGAGGGAGAGAAACATCCATGTATGGTTGCCTTTCACCTGCCTCCAGCTACAGACCTGGCTGGAGACCTGGCTTGCAACCTGGCTATGTGCCCTGGCTGGGGAATCGAACTGGCGACCTTTCAGTTCACAGGCCGGTGCCTTATCCTCTGTGCTACCAGCCAGGGCTTGGATTGCCAGACCTTTTACCAGTTACTTACTATAGTCCATTTCCTCAAAGCTGCTGGGTTCCATCAGAAAACATGTTTTCTGGCCACCATACATTATCTCTCCAGTTACTTTTGAGGACTCTGAATCTTGTAGGATTAACCAGCACTTATTTACACAAATCACTCACCCAAATATTACCTGAAAGCCCTGTATAGCTACTATGAGGGATCAGAAGATAAATTACACGTTAATCTTGTCCTCAAGGATGTAAGAACATTTTTGTATAGCAATAGTAATGAAAGGAAAAGTGCTGTAGAACAATGAAGGCAGAAAACAATCCAATTTTTTTCTTTACTGTTTTCTTAGTTCTTAAAATAATTACCAGCACATAATAGGTCCTTATATTTTTTGTTGAAATAGTAAGAGAGGTACAGATTATGTGCTGTGGAAACCCAGAGGAAGTAGGGTTAAGATTGCTTCCTGTAGCCCTGACCAGTGTGAATTAGTTGGTTGGGCATTGTCCCCAAAACAGAAAGGATACTGGTTCAATTCCCGGGCAGGGCACATGCCTGGGTTGTGGGTTCAGTGTCCCATTGGGGCACATATGAGAGATAACCATCGATGTTTCTCTCTCACATCAATGTTTCTCTCCCTCTCTTTCTCCCTCCCTTTCCCTCTCTCTCTAAAAAATTAAATTAAATTAAATTAAAATTAAAACACTTAAAAAATTGTTTTCTTTTCATGGGCATCTAGAACAACTTGACCAAGCAAATACCATTAAAATAATGACTAGGATTTGGAGGAAGTTGGAGGAAGAGAAAGTATGAAAACATGGAGGTGGGAAAAGTCTGTTTGCAGATGAACTTTCAACACTGACAGGACCTAGTAGTGACTGAGGGCACTGTAGTCACCAAACCCAGGATGGAGCTGGGTGGCACACAATGGAAAGGACAGTGAAGATTTTTGTTCAAAACTGTAAAGGATGCCAGGTGGCCAAAGCAGAAGGAATAGATACTTTCAGAATGATCTGGGATGATGGAGAAGGAGTAAAATTATTTAATAGATTAAAGGGTTACTGAGATCAAGAGAACTAGAATTTATCTGTAGATTTTAGAAACAGGAGCCAGTAGAGAGGCAAAACTGAAGATGCCAAATTCAAGCCTCCTTCAGGACTAGTGCTTTTCCCCAAAACACTGTCAAGGTTATTTCTTCACCTCATTATTGTTCCTGCTCAAATGTCACATTATTGAGCATACTTGATCATCTAACATCGGATCATCTGTCTCTTAACCAGTTTTTTTCTTCACTCAACTTACTACCTGAAATATGCTTTTATTTACTTATTATCCGGCTTTCTCTCTAGACTGTAAGATCCATGAAGGTGGGGCCTGTCTTGTTCACAGCTGTATCCCCAGCACCCAGAAACTACCCTGGAAGAAAATGTCCCCAGTGGGAACACAGGACAGAGTTGCAGAACACTGTGGTGAGTGTATTCCATAGATGCCGACAGTCTGAAGACCACAGTGCTCTGTCTGGGGAAGCAAGAAAGTTCTCACAGTTACTAAGGGATAAATTCTTGAAGGAACTTTCTAGTCAGAAAATGGGAAAGGATAATATTCAGAGACAAGGACACTGGTTAGAAACTTGTTCCCCAGGGCCTAGATGAGAAGTGATAAAGATCAGGATTAAGGTGTGGAAATGGAGAAGAAGACACTGATTCAGGAGGAGATATCTATAGGTGACTTGCTGAATATAAAAGGAAGAAAGGAAAGAGAAATTAAAGATGGTTCCAAGGTTTCTACTTTGGGCAACGTGGTGAGTAGTGATGGAGGAACTGATGTAGCAAAGGAGAAGGAGTGATTTTGGGGGGAGGATATGATATTTAGTTTTGAACGTGTGTATCTGATGAGCCTAGGAGACATCCAGACAATTGAATACCTGGATCTGGAGCTCAGAAGAAAGGTCTGGACTGAAGCTATACTTTGGGAATCCATTAACAAATACATTGCGGCCAAAAGCATATAGAGGATTGACTAGAAAGAGCCCATGGTGTTAGGAAAATTGGACAGATATTGCAACAACAACAACAACAAAAAAATGAAATTAGACCATTAACTTACACCACTCAGAAGAATAAACCCAAAATGTAGAAGAGACTGGTAGGAGGGGCAGAAACTTGAAATGGGCTGGTCCCAAATCTCCATGTGGTGGAAGAAAATTTTGGAAGGGTGTCTTGGGAGTAAGTCCCACAATGAAACCCCTGGCTTGGGGTTGCAGTGCCAGGAAGGTGAGTCCCCATAAATTCTCTCTGAAAACCCTGGCAGGGATTAAGTTGGTAAAAGAAACTTCTGGAGTCCCAAGCAGTTCCTTTTAAAGAACCCACATATGGACCTACTTGGACTCACTCCCTCTGAGCTCCAACACCAAGGTAGCAGGTTGAAGGGCACCAGTGGCACACAGGGAGGAGCTAAAATGTCTGACACCAAGGCAGGAGCTGGGGGAGAGTTTTCTCCCAGACAGAAAGGCCAGAAGAGGCCATTTGTTGCTTTTCTGAGCCCACCCCCAACAGAGAGGCAGAGCTGGCAGGTATGTGCCATCCATATCTGAGACTCCATCAAACCTGGCTAACACTATTTGCTTCATGTGGAGATCCTCTGAGACTAGGTCCCACCCAAATTACAGGCCCACCCAAAATGTTAATAGTGACTTTTCCATATGAATGGCTGATTTTGTGAAGGAGGGCAGAAATGGGGACGTCTGTCATAATATCAATAATAAATTAACTTTAAACATTTTAAAGAGTTCATGGAATTAGAACCAGAGGGTTTAAAGGTGAAGCCTGGAAAAGAATGGCTCTCAAAGAGTGGGAGAGGAGTCAATGTCAGACACTGAGGAGTTGAGAGTGGTGGGAGGTGAATCAGAAGAATGGTTTTGCAGAGAGAGTTTCAAAGGTCGTGCGAAAGAAAGGGCCAAATGCTAAAGTGAAAGTGAGGCCGGGATGGAAGCAGTTGATCTTGAAAATCTGGACATTACTATTGACAGTCATCAGGTAAGTGAAGCAAAAACCAGGTTATTTTAAGGTAAAAAGTCAAGGGAAACAAGGAAATCAAACCTATGTTTTTGGACAGAATAGAGTAAAAGTGGTTACAAATTCATTTTTTTTTTTTGCTGCCTATTAAACTAGGATTCAAATTGTAAACTTAATTACATATCAGCATAACTAAAACATAAAAATGCTATATTTCCAGAGGGATGTTGATAGGTGCAGCTACAAGTTAGATTTCCTTCTTTTGTTGATCATTAAATAAATAAATAAATAAATAAAGCTGTTCTTAGAGTGAGTGACTATCTAAATTGAGAGTTGGCAATGAACCTGAAGTGACTGTCAGAATATAGAAATAAAACAACTTACCATCAGTTCCAACAATATACACATCTACCTTGATCCTGATAAATTCTTGCAAAATCTGTTAAAAAGAAAGTAGAGCTTCCTTGAGCAGCAGTTTCACTTGTCAGAAATGCAAGGAAAACTGTCATCATTATGCCTTATGAGTGACATAGTTTTTAGAACCCGTTATGTTTTGAAAAGAGATATTAGTATAAAGAGACACTAAAGTTGAAACAAGGCTCTGTGACAGAAAGAAAGAAATCCAAAGGAAGAGCTTTCCTTATGAAGTAAGAAGTTAAAAGTGATCATTCTTCTGAGGAGTATGATGAGAAAATGTTCTGCCTTAACTCACAAGGTAAACTCTGATTTATTTTTAAATTTAGGGAGAAACAAAGGAGTCTTTTCAATACGCCATGATGCTGATGTCACTATTTTAAAACCGTTTTGTTTTCCTATGAGATGATCTTGACCAGAACTTTTTACATAACAAGCATAAGAAAACCCTAGGATCCCTAAGTTGTTCATTATTCCTGTCCACAGTAACTGGATGTTTCTAGCACCAACAAATCTTTATCCAATTTCTTGGTTTCTAGGCTAAGAACAAATACTCACAGTGATATCATTAAGGTCATAATAAGGTGAAAAAAGCAGCTTACACTTTAGCTCAGCTTAGACTGAGCTAAAAATTAGGGCTTTGAAGAAATGTAAGGCAGAGTCCTTGTCCTTTGTGCTATCCTGTTAGGCTAAACAGACACACATTATCTCATTATCTGTGTGTGTGTGGTTTTTTTTCTCCAAAGCTAATCAAACAAATTTAAAAGCACAAAAATGCAAGAAAAGGCATTCAGCCTGGAGAGTTATGTGATGTCAAGACTTTTCTTAAAGTGAAGTTTGAATAAAATGAAATTGATCCTATTATCTAATTTTGAATCCAGTTCACCCATAATTAATAGATTTTATCTTAGCTCAGTTCTTATGTAGGTAGATTTCTGTGAAAAACCAAGCAAAAGAGGGGAAATGTGGAATTTCTTAAATTTTCTTTATATCTATTTCTGTATCTCTGTTAGAAACTAATTTATTTTACAAATGCTGACAAAACTCTGGGAAGAAAACAGACTGCAACCTGATGATTTCAATCCTGCTTTTAAATCACATGAGACAGTTATTCTTTCACGAATCTCCTTAAAAAACAAACAACAACAACAACAACAAAATACCAAAAAAACAACCTCCCAGATTGTTACTTGGCCAAGTGAATTTTCATCAGCTTATAATGACAGAGATAAAAAACAAAAGGAAACCCTATTTCACTTTTCTCCAAGAACTTTTCAAATCTCCTGTTTTTAGGGCAATTTAGATACAATGTCCTTAAGGATACTGCAGCACCACAGGATTGGAATTTGAAAGGCGTGCAAAAAGTTATATACTAGCAGGTTCAACATACATTAGAAAGGTGGGTTTAGTTGCCTTCAAAATGTTATGCCAGTCTCACAGGAAATGCACTTTTAAAGATTTCACTGAACAAGCCCCACCTGCCCTCCCATAGAATATTCAAAGGTTATAATCTACACTTAAGTGTGTATTGTCTCAAGAAGCATCCTTCCACCAGTACAAGTTTTCACCTTCAGTCTTTGATTGGTTGTTTCCGTTGAGGAAAAAGAAATTACCGTTTTGAGACCCCTCATTGAAGAAACATCAAGAAACGACACTGCTGAAAAGTCAAGAATAAGGCTATGCAGTTCAATTTTCGGGACCACAATGTTAAGAGGAAGATCAGCATTCCAGTCTATCTGGAAGGGCAGGTCTGTGGTATTAATTGGCTGATCCAGTTCTTCTATGTGATTGTTGTCCACTTCTTCATCAGAATCTTTCAAACCATCTACAGTGCATATAAATCCTTTCTGCAAGAGAGGACAGTAAAATGCATGATAATTCCAACCAAGAAATACATTCTGTGTGTCAAAGATAACCAGTGACTTTCTGAAGCACAGATTCAGAGTTGGGTCAAGCATATGAGACTGTAAACTCTTTCCTTTGGAAAATAAAAATTGTCCCAGGACAATACAATTTAAGGGGAATCTTAAAGCTGTCATTTAAAAATACATTAGCCCTGGCTGGTAGCACAGTGGATAAGGCGCCTGCCTGCAAACCTGAAGGTCACTGATTTGATTCCCCAGTCAGGGCACATAACCAGGTTGCAAGCCAGGTCTCCAGCCAGGTCCGTGGCTGGAGGCAGGTGAAAGGCAACCATACATTGATGTCTGTCTCCCTCTCTGCCTTGCTCCCTTCCTCTCTCTTTGGAAATAATAAATAAAATCTTCAAAAAAATAAATAAAAATAAATAAAAAATAAAAATACCACATTAAATGACACATGAAATACCTTGTTTATCTGACATTTTATAAGAATAGAACCAACATCTTGACCTTCATTTTACTGAACTTTTAGCTGTAATAGACAGAAACGTCTTCAAGAAACTTACTGGTGTCACTTGTAGCAGGCCTTCCTTCTGCAGTTTTCGGATTTTCTTCACAGCTTTGTTGCGTTTGCGTAGAATTCGAAGTGGACTAAAGCCAACCTGTAAAAAATATTGTTACGAGAGCACTGAATATTCTGCTACTTATATAGCACAATTTTAATAACCTTAAGTGGGATAGGTTGAAAGATTGAGACAAATAGTAAAGATATTTGTAATAAAATGTAAGCAGTTCAAACATCAGAGAAAGCATTGTGTCACACCTATGGTCTGCTCAGTCTGTGTGCAGTTATTAACGTTTAAAAACCTCTGTTCCATCCAGGATTTATCCATAAATTATCCCTGAATGGGACTAAACAATAATTAGAATCTCTTTGTGGTTTTGGCCCACACAACTCTTAAGGGATTTTATTGTACTTACTTTTTATTTATTGAATATGGTGGCATCTAATCATCATTCTGCATCTAAATACTTTTATTCTATTAAAATGTATATGATTACATTTTATAATATCTATTATGTGATTTTATTTTATAATTTTGGTGTTATATCTGAGGACAACCCTCAAAATAAATGTATTTTTACTGTGGCATTATGTAGCGTCAGAATAATAGCTAAGGAGAATCAAATTGTGTAATGAAAAGCCCTGGCTGGGTAGCTCAGTTGGTTGGAGAATTGCCCTGATACACCAAGGTTGTGGGTTTGATTCCTGGTCGGGGAATATATGTTTCTCTTTCTCTTTTTCTCTCCCTTCTTCTCTCTCTAAAATCAATCAATAAATAAACGTTTTTAAAATAAAGAAACAAATTTTTAAAATTATATTTTTAAAAATCTTTGACCCCCCAAAAATGTGTTTGATTGGAAAGATCCTAACTTAAGTGGAAAGGACAATATGATCAATGATTGTAAAAACTGGGTAGAAAAATATTTGATGCATACTGAAAGAATAATAATAGGGCTAAGGCAGAAGCTCTATGTAAGATACAGAGTAGACCAAAAGGCAGGTTCAAGAATAAGTGCTGAGCTTTTGTTTCTGGACCTTAAAGACTGCTTCTTTGTCATATTCTCTCCCAGTCACCAGGGACACACAGTTGTTATTTCATTTTAAATATTCATTTATATTATATTAATTTTGTTTATATTATAAATATTTTCCTGTTATTCTGAATTTTTTCAATGACGCAGCCAAACATTAAATATTACTCCCTTGCTGTTTCTGAATTTGATTGCTCAAGAAAATCTGAGCCCTGGCTGGTGGCACAGTGGATAAGGCATCCAAAGGTCGCTGGTTTGATTCCCAGCCAGGGCACATAACCAGGTTGCAAGCCAGGTCTCCAGCCAGGTCCGTGGCTGGAGGCAGGTGAAAGGCAACCATACATGTTAATGAACCGTTTATAAGATAGCTTTTCACCTGCTTTGGGACACGGTATACAAAAACATTAATACAACCCAGCCTCATTGTATGTGAGGTCAGTGATCCTCCTGTGTTACAAAACAAACATTTTATTTGTAGACATTTGGTTGAAATTACTAAATATAATTAATAACCTTTGAACTTACAGCATTAATAAGTTTCTGCTTAAAGAAATTAATGTTTGCAAAGTATATAGGAGATGGACATCTGAAAATTTTCACTCCTTCCACTTCATACATCTGTAAGGCAGAGGAGTAATATTAAATAGTGCTCAGTAGGCTCATATTAATATCATTTAGAAAATCAAAGTAAAAAGTAAATCTTCCTTACATCAGAGTAATCTTTTTTATTCTTGTAGATGTTGCTCCTTCCAACATTAGCCAATGTGCTGCATTTTGGGCTGTAGGGAAAATCATTACCATGTTAACCTTTCATGAGTATTTGGGAGGACTGTAAGGCTAATTGATGTTTTGCTAACATACCAAAGCAGACTCATTTTCAAAATGTAAAAGATTCATCATGCCATTAGAGACTCTGGAAGGAAAATATCTTCTTTTCCTTGTTCTTCTACAGTTCCCAAGACAGTGCTTCCCATCTACCATATTCTAGTTTGCAAAGAGATTCTATATGTCTTTGTTATTTTGATTCTGAATACCACAGTTATTTGGTGAAATAAGGCAGATATAATTGCCCAGTTGTATAGATATGGACATGGAGAAGTACAATGATTTGCCTATGACCACTCAGTTTGTCTCTATGTTTGGTAAGTCCCCAAGAAATGAATGAAAATATAAACTAGTAAATGAATGCAAGAACAATGCAATATAAATGTATTCTGTCAATCAAGGATTAACTCTAACTATGGTAATGTTATGTTCTAGAACTCCTTAGCTCCTAAAAAGCCTATTTCTCTGTCACAGATGTAATCCAACTTAGGCTGAGTGACCACATGGTGGAAACATTATATGGCAGAGAGTTAATAATAAAAAAAGATGTTTGGGCTGGATGACTGTTAAGAATCAAGCATTCTAAGTGGTTTTTGTGGAATTCTAGGATGACAGGAGCCTTTCAGAAATCCTCTTAATTCAGCTCCCTATTTTCAGGTAGAAGTACAATCTAACAACCTATAAAAAGGAACAAATATCCACTAGACATGCAGAATCTCAATCTTCTCTATAACACTGCCATATTTAAAAAGTCTAGGGCAAAGAGATTTGTATGATGTCTTTGAGTTGGAGTGCAGGCAGGGAGCAGACTGGCGGCTGGATGGCCCTGGGCTGATCCTCTAAATTCAGGCTGTTCTCTTGCCCTTCAGGGGTGAGTAACCTGAGGAAGAACAGAAATGGCTAATCTTGATCGATTTGCATGCTTATCAACTAAACTACCTTCCACTTGGCCAGTAACAAGTTGTTTGTTGTTGTTGTTTTTCTTCTGACACTGGCAGGTCAAAGTCTGCAAGGATACAGAATGCAACAGTCACTCACAATTGGGTCCTGAACACGATGGTCAGGAGCTGAAACGCCACGCTAGCTGCCAGGCCTAAAGCAAGTCCCAGGACAATGACAAAGATGAAGGTCATGATCCAAATTAGCTGCAAAATAGAAGGCAACATGTACACCAACACTATGATTGACTCTGATTCAACTACAATGTCTTAGGTCAATAGCTATGAGAAAGCATAAACTTCTAGGGACAGCCACAGAGGTTAGAAATGTACAAAAGAAGCATCCTTCCTCCGGAGGTCATTTCTGCTGGCTCAAGTTTTGAATCACAGACTCACAAACAGATGTTTTAAAAATCCAAAGAGGGTGTATCCGTTGCTAATCCCATCCCTGAACCAGCTAAGTCAATGACTGAGCCTATATGTGATAGCTAAAATTCCAGAACCAGCTGCTGTTTCTTAAAATTTGCAAATTAGTTGGCATATAATATACTAATTTCTTACTTTTGGTCTGCTGATTTCTTAATGTCTATGATCACTACAAGACTCTTAGCATATACTAAAGGGCTATGAAAATTTCCAGCCATTATCTAACAGGAACAAAAAGTAAAGCAAGTGTAGTTTATTACTTTATGCTTGTAAAGTACCATAGGCTATGTTAAGCATTATTTTGCTACAGACTTTGATCCTGATATAGTAATGGTCTGTGCTTCTCACGGCAAGATATGTTGAGAACAAGGGGAGCCTTTATAGAGTATTTCCAAAAGGAATGTTCATAAATTAAGTTTTTCACAAATCAGCTGGTAACTAACATCTGATGTAATGAAGAACAGAAGCAATGCATACCCTGAACTTCAGAGTTTCTGTGCATTTGGGCTAACTGCAAGAATTTTTAGAACAAACCTAAGAAAGTTGTCTACTAGTGTTTCCTGGAGCATTTCCTACTTGCAAGAGGCTCATCCTTTTCAATTAAAATCCCAGAGAATGATCATTAGAGTATGCAGTTTAAAGATAGTAAATAAAATTAACTAAGATAATCTTCGCAGCTATATAAAAACAAAATTTAGCGTATGATATAAATATGCATTTTATATCAGCATTAAATGCAATCCTGATTTCTCTCTCAAACACTGTTGCCCCTACTCACACAATCATACTTATCCTTTCGCCACAATCTTCGTATCTCCACAAACTGCATCAGCATTCCCTTTAAGTTTCCAAGTGCTAAAGCTGCCAGGACAGACTGTGAGAAACATAAATTGCAGATGTTCTTTCAGATAAGCAAATAAATCATACAGAAGCAAAGGTGAAAGTTGCAGATAAGTGAGTCCTGTAAAGGGCCTCAAAGCAAAGGGTACAACATTTTCTGGTGTGCAATGTCATGCAAGACACACCAGACCTTTTCCACCACAGTGACAGTAACATGCCATAGATGATCTGACAGCACATAGTAGCGGCCTGTACCTCAGGGCAGTGAAAGGTAGATCTTAGGACCTATGATGGAAATAAATTCTTCTCAATCAGAGATAGTCTAATGTGTGTCTATTTATTGGAGGTGGGAGAGAGGTTGCTGTTTGTTTTAAAAAATTCAGGGAGCTTGGGGTCCTGGTAGAAGAATTTAAAACTTTGATGATGCTCAGCAAGTATGTCATTTTGAAAGAGGAAGCTGGAGATCACAGAGAGGTTAACAAAGATTTGAAGGCAGACTCTCGGGGACAGCATGACCCGTACCTGCTATATCCCAAGAACTGAACTGACCATGGTCAGTTATAGGAGGGGCTTAATAATTAATCAGCGAATGAGTGAATTATTATTTTCAAAACTAGTACCAACTACCCAGGAACACAGCCTCTTTTAAAAGCCCTGATATAGATTCTACTGAAAAGTAGATTCACTAAGAGATCTGGGTAGAAAGCTCATCTCTGCCACAGCAACTCTTCAGGCTCCTGACTCTTCATATGCCCAAGTGAGATCATGTGTCTCACAGGAATGAAAATAGGTAAAGTGAAAACTGCTGACTATCAAGTAAGCTCCCTTTCTTATTGGGTTTTTGCACAATGGTAGAAACATGCCCTCACCCCCAATTTAGGCAGCTCCGTTCCAGATGGACTATAAAATCTGTGTGCTGATTACTTTCATACCATAAAAGCACAGTGTACAAGGAAAAAAACAAAAAGTCTTTATTTTCATATCTCAAAGATTATGTAACTGACCTAGACCCTTTTGATTTTCCCATTTATAATTTAATATCTAACCAGTTCATTTTATTCACCGTGAGAATACAAGTCGATGTTTAGAAGGCTAAATATGGTTTTAGGTAACTTTAAGCAGGAAATTGTACACATTTATTTAAGGCCAGTTAGAAATGGTGAAAAATGAAAAAGGCTATCTAGTTAACAGTATTGTATCAAGGTAGTGGTTTTCATATTGTACTATAGCTGTATAGGACGTCATCACCATGGTACCTGAGGGAGGCTCCGTGCGACTCTACAATAAGCCTCCTGCTTTGGGAGCCTTTAGTATGAAGCATGTCCAGTGCCACCTGCACAAGAGACATGGTTTTCTCTTCATTAGACATTATTTCCTACCTGGTCAGTATTCTATGGAAAAACAATTTGAAACAATTGAAAATGAAATGCATGCACATTAGAATCCTCAAAAAATAAAGATTGCCGCTCTGGTTGGTAGCACAGTGGATAAGGTGCGGGCCCATGAACCCAAAGGTCATTGGTTCAATTCCCCAGCCAGGGCACATAACCAGGTTGCAAACCAGGTCTCTAGTCAGGTCTGTGGCTGGAGGCAGGTGAAAAGCAACCATACATTGATGTCTCTCTCCCTCTCTGCCTCTCTCCCTTCCCCTCTTTCTGAAAATAATGAAATAAAATCTTACAAAATAATAATAATAAAGATTGCAGAGCATTGAGAAGTGGTAGAGAGGAATTTCACCTGGTATCCACACTTGTAATTGACATAACTGATTAAATACATGTAAAATGCCTAGGACCCTGCTGATGCTTACTTAGTAAGCACCCAAGAAACCTTCATTATTAGCTATCATTATGGGTTATTTTGCCCTCCTATGATAAAAAGAAGCAAAACAGTTCCTTGGGTGAAACAAAAACATTACAAACACAATAGTCTAAAAGAACTTGTCAAACCTTTATAGAAAATTTCGATTAACATCCTGGACAATGTCCTTGGGTATTGTTTATTCACAAGATGGATAGGATTTTATATGGCAATTGTTTCTTTACTTCTTCCAAGTTGGGTGAGGGAGAGCCCAAGTGTTTACATGGGAAAAGCTCAATAAGGCAGAATCCCCTAGGTAGGGAAGTTGTGTGTGCATTTCTTGTGGACATATACATTGTTCCACTTCTTTGGAAGTGACTTATTGACTTATTTTATTCTATCCCTTTGGAAATCAGAAGGTAAGCATATGGGGAATGAATATTTTTGTCAAACAGTTCTTTGGCACTGCTTGAAGACAGATTAATCCTGTGAGGCTCACTGGGGTGACTGAACTGGAAATCCAGAAACTTAGAACCAATTTCACATTCCTGCTACCAACAAATGAGGAAAAAGACCCAAATAACAACCAGTAAACTCTGCCGGGCATGTGATGTCTCTATAGCCTGTAGTTAGAAGTGTAATAGAATTGTCATGGAATAATAATGATAATGTTATTAATATTTATTAAGTGTTTATCATGTGCTACACTGTGAACTAAGTACTTCGCCTACTTATTTAGTTTTTGCAGCAACTCTGTGGGGTGGGTGCTAGTTCCCTCCCTATTTTGCAAAGGAGGAACCTGAGGTTGAGAGAAGCAATTTGAGCCAAAGCACATAGATAATAAGTGGTAGAGCCAGGATTATAAGTAAGTCTGTAGAACTCTAGAGCCAATGCTCCATACATTATCTCACAATCATAATAACTGCACAAAGAACAATGTGTTTATCATTGTCTGATTTCCTAGAGATTCTATGTTTCCCAGAGTCTACGGTTCTGTTTTTCATTTGAGTGCTGCAGCAATTTATAAAGCATTCACCTAAAGCTTCAAAAATTATAATTCAGGAGAGCTGGACAGAAGAGTTGGAGGACACAGCAAGTCTGTGTTTGACTGTTTGCTCCCACCCTGCAATCTGATAGCTCTGGTCCTGGAGTCAAACCAAACTCTGGGAGCTGCAGGGCGGATTCCTAGGAGCAGGTTGAGAGACTGGTAGCACCATTCTCTGACTTAGATAGAGGCTCTCAACCTTTAAGAAAATCTTCACTTTAGTCAATTCATATTGAAGCTAGAGTGCCAGGGTGTCTTTCCACCCAAACATTAATTATATTCAGGGCTACGAACATGGGAAGGGTAGGGTAGATAAGGTCTTTTGGACATGTGCATTCCTAACATTCATCAAATGCTACCAGAGGAAAAATAAATATTTTTGGCCCGCAGAGTATTGGCTGAGAAAGAATACTTGAGAGTTTGCCGTTACCTCATTTTCCCATTTGGTGTATGTTACCGGAGTTTAGAAGTCAGGGTCTTTGATTCATCACCCAAAGGAGAAAGATGGCATCCAAAGAGGGAGAGTTGTTACCTTTTGTAGTGGCTCCAGAAGAAATCCGAGGGCCATAATGACAATCAGCACAATGACGGCAGAGAGAATCCCAGCAACCTGTGTAGATGAAAACATTCCCATGGCAATCAAGTTTCCCCTGTCTCGAGCTCCCCAGGGACTAATGCTCGGATGGTCTTTGCAGTGAAGATCCCGAAATACCTGCGTTTTGCCTCCAGTACTCTCCTGAATCGCTGATCTGGAGAGGGCAGTGCTTGAGGCAAATCCTTTGAATGACCCAGTGACTATGTTACTCAGCCCCAAGGCTATTAAATCCTGACAAGAGAACAAGAAGGAGTCTTTTTTAGAAGCAGGGCCATCGATATAGTGTGCACAAATATTATGTCAAGTTGCTGAGTTAGACTCGGTGTAGGCTATACATTTACCTGGTTGCCATCAATCGGGTAATCGTGTTTGAGGGAATAGACGCTGGCGACCGAAAACGCCACCGCGAAGCCGACGATTGCAATGCTGAAGCTGTCTCCGATGGTTTCTTTCACAATCTCCATGTCAGGTGCGACGGGTGGCTGAAATCTGAGATTGAAATAGAGCAAGTCGGAAGGTCACCCACCTTCTTAAGAACCTTTAATGGATTCTATTTGTCTCAGAAAAAGTCCAGACTCCTTAGCAAGGCCTGTGTCTACACCTTCTCCCATTTCTGGTTAATCGCTGCCATTACCTGGAATTTATGCTCCAGCCAGACCCAGCTTTTGTTTACTTGTTTGTTTCTTTCTTTCTCAAAAGTACCATCCATTTTCTCACCTTGGAAACCTCTAATTTGCTGCCACTTCTGCCAGAACCATTCCTCGTATCTCCATCCTTCCTTCTAGAGTCTTTCCTCATCACCCAGGTAAGGCTTAGGAGGGGTTTCCCACATTTCCCTAACTCTTAACACCTCCCCACCGAATTCCGTGCCCCCTGGCCACCTCTCTAACCAGACACTGAGCAGTGATGGATTGGGTCACTATTCTGTGACCAGAACTGAACACTCTTCATGGCATATATCAGGTAGTTCAATAATTGTTGGGCAAATCAACGAATCAATCAATCTAGGATGAATGGTGCCTCACTTTGGAGCAAAAAGTTAACACCACTGAAAACTTTGGAATTATTATCTTATTGTTGAAAAGAAGCAATGCTGCTTAAATCTGATGCAAGATTGTCTATATAGTCCAATGACAGCGGTACCTGATATGATTTTGCTAGTATAATCAAATTATAATGTATACTTATATCCTCATGAGCTGCATGCAAAACATATTAGGCCTCACTTATATTGCTGCATCGGAGTGGCAAAGTATTGCCCACTAGCTACCCATGAATGAAGGCTTTTTGAGGAAACACAATTCTGAGGCAAGGCAAGTAAGCAAGTATTCTTTCTGTTGATAACATAACCTTTCATGGAAAACCCTTAGCAAACACCTGGGTCTTGGACTTTGTCCCATGCTCCACAGAACTGCCAGAGACAACTGTGTCAGGAAAATGTACAACTCAGAGAGGACTCTTTCATGCTTATGCCTCATGAACTTACAGCAGTTAAATGAGATTTACTAACCATTATAAACAGTACAGCTATCTTAAACTCAACAGCAATTTACTCAAACACCCAGCTCCCGTGAAAGTCTAAAACTTATTGGAGTGTAGGTTAACTGGCTCCATTCAACTCCTTAATTGCTATTCATGTTTTATAAATACCTACATTGAAAATGTTTCAGCTCTAATTTGAAGAAGTACTATTATCTTGTATTTTACAGCTCCCATGAACCAGAAAAGTCAGCTTGGAATATTATTTCTTAAATATATCTCAAAGTGATGATATAATTAAAATTTGTATTTTATGTCAAAGTAATCAGAAGTCAGCTATTACTTTTTTGTTCTATCCTCTAAGCACAATAGATAGAGTGATTTGAAAACTTGGGTTCATTGTTTGGCTCTTTTATTTTCTTAATCCCCTGAGGCCAAGGTAACCAAGTGAGTCAGAAGTAAATCCCAGGCCTCTAGAACACCTGAGCTTGCTTCCCAGGCTACATGGCGTCTCTGTAAATGTAATGATTAATAAATGTGAATCCCCCTTCTCACTCCACACACACTGTGTAAAGAGGTCCATTGATATTTAAAATATATTCATGAAGTAAACTCTCCAAGATTGTAACTCTATGATGGGTTAAGTTTCTTTCTTATATTCAATACCCTTCTGACAAGGTCTCCTTTAATTTAACAAAGTGTAATTATTTGAAAATTCCAGTGTGGAGAGAGAAGCCCTAGAAATAGATTTTTGGTTTCAGCCTAATTTTTACTTAAAAAAATTTTAAATTAAAAGTGAGGTTTAAAGCCCTGGCTGGTAGCACAGTGGATAAGGTGCTGGCCTGCGAACCCAAAAACTCTGGTTTGATTCTCCAGCCAGGGCACATAACCAAGTTGCAAGCCAGGTCTTCAGCCAGGTCCTTAGCTGGAGGCAGGTAAAAGGCAAGCAGACATTGATGTTTCTCTCCCTCTCTGCCTCTCTCCCTTCCTTTCTCTCTGGTAGTAATGGATAGAGTCTTTAAAAAAAAAAGAAGTGAGGTTTAAGATTCACTGAGTGTAACACATGAACACCTTGTGATAATATATATGTTTTGGCTTAAAAATATATATGGGTATTTGCTTTTAAAAGAAGTTGCCTGTTTTTAAGTCAATAATGCATATAAATGCTGATTCATGGTACTCTCAATACACCTTAAGTATGGGGAAGGAGGGTGTTTAGTTTTTTGTTTTTTGTTTTCTTTGTTTTTTAATGGAAACACAAGCTTTTTTTTTTTTTTTTTGTAAGCAAGTGGGGAGAAATTGATGTTATGGTCAGAGGGCAGAGAGGAAAGAGAGCACAAATCTGGACCTCCCTTCTCAATCCAATAAATGCGATGGGATACATTTTCAAATTCCTTGTATGAATTGGACCTTCCATCCCTTTGCAATAATAGTAAGAGTTGCTCTGGCTTTGTTTTGAATTTGATCACAAGAAAGGACAGAGTGTGCCTAACTGGATTGCTCAAGCAGTGTGCCAGGTATTCCTTCAGTGTCTTTTTTGAACTGCTGGATCTTGGCTCCAGTAACCTCAAACAAAGCCCTGAAGATTGTTTATAGTAATTTATGAACAAGGAAATCTGGTTTCACTTGGTTTTCTTTTTTTTCTTTTTTTTTAATGAGGAAAAGCAGGTATAATTGCCTATTTTCTACTTCCACTCCTTCACTTTCACTTGTGTTTGAGTCCCTGTTCACCTGATTTGAAAGTTCTTCCGCAAGGAGACACTTTCTGATATTAAGAACTGCAGACCCTTATGTTCTTTTTGTGGCTCCTTCTTAGAAGGATAGTAGCGAGCTTTCTACATAAATGCCAGATGCAGGGAGGAGTCTGACTTGGATTAATGTGTTTCAGCTGGTTGTCTTCAGCAACTACACTTACTTTCCAATTAGTGTTTGGAGATACCATCTCAAAGGATGCACTTACCCACTTTGCATCTTCCCAACCACAGCCACATCAAACCTGTTTCTGAAGTCAAAACCATAGGATAACCCTGTTGCAATCACAGTCTGTAAAGTTGCAAATTGCCCAAGTTAGAAATGTGAAATATACCAACACGTCTTGCTTTACAAAAATACCATTGCCCAAAACCATCCCTTGACCTATTGGATAAGAATCTCAAACCCAGGCTTTGCTACTTTTTAAAAAATCCTGAGGCATTTTTATGTCTCAGAGACGATTGCTCTATTTCAAATGGATCTATCAGCCTCTCAGAGGTAGATCTTGCCCTCTGCATCAGCCTTTGTCTTAAACGGACAGAACAGGCCCAAAATCATAAAAGGAAATTCTTAAATTTTGGATAAAAATAAAATTGGACTAAATATTATACCCAGAACCTGCACAGATGGCATCTGCCCCCTAAAACCTTGCAGATGGCGAAAGACATTCAACATACAAATATAAGACTAATGGATTATGAAAGAAAGTTTTAAGATGATTAATTACCATGATGAGTTCAATTGGGATGGGCACTGGAAGTTTGGCTTTGTAGCACTGGTTTATTTCTTTGACCACAAATAAAATGAAGAGGATAATCAAGGATGTCACGAGGTCTGCAATATTAGTCTTCTCTATTTGTGTGAATATGGAATGGAGTACCTAAAATTATTTTAAAAAATCCAAATGCTATATTAATGTATAAGTTGACTATAACACTCAATTATTTGCAAATAGGTAAAAATAAGCATTGAAGCAAAAGAACTGACATAGATTGATAGCTAATCTCTGCTCTGCTCATAAGAAGGATAGCATATCATTAGCACCACACTGGTTTAGAGATGTTTCTGGCATTTTTGCTGGGAATCTTTTTGGCTAGTGTCAAATTTTCTTGGACCTGTTTCATATTTTTAAAACTGGTCTCTTTTGCTCTTAAGTCTCTTTGGTCATCATTTTTTTTTTTCTTTTAAATTTCACAATCATCACTAATGCGCCGTCCAAGGAATAACCTCTGATCACTGATAGGTTTTCTTAGCATTTACCCCGTAATTTTTGGCCTTTTTGAGGTTAAAACCCCTCACATTTTTTAGTTTACTCTCTCTGTTACTTTTGGAAAAGAATTTCCTAGATAACTGCACTGTGTGTAATCTTAATTCTTGAAGCCAGCTGAATTCTATATCCATGAGATTCGGACAGCTCCAGTAGGCCTAAACTAGACCTCAAATTGCTCCTAGAACAACCCACTTTTTTTTTTTTTTTTAATTTTATTGTTGTTGTATTACATCCATCCCCTTTTTGCTCCCCTCTGTCCCCCTCCCCACCCACCCATTCCCCCCAAAGTCAATCCCACCTGATGTCCATGTCCATGGTTCCTTTATACTAGGTTCTTGTCTAAGCTGCTCCCCTTCTTTGCCTCTACCTCCCCCTCCCCCCTACCCCATTCCCCTGACCACTGAAGGCCTATTCCTTGTATTCATATACTTGGTTCTGTTTTACTTGTTAGTTTTGTTCATTATTGTCCCGTAATGGGTGAGGTCATATGATATTTGTCCTTCACTGACTGGCTTATTTCACTAAGCATAATACTCTCCAGTTCCATCCATGTTGTCGCAAAGGGTACAAGTTCCTTCTTTCTTTCTGCTACATAGAATTCCATTGTGTAAATGTACCAAAGTTTTTTGATCCAATCATCCACTGATGGGCACTTAGGCTGGTTCCAGCACTTGGCTATTGTAAATAGTGCCGCTATGAACATAGGTGTGCATAGGTTCTTATGAATTGGTGTTTCAGGATTCTTTGGGTATAGTCCAAGTAGTGGAATTGCTGGATCAAAAGGCAGTAGAACAACCCACTTTTAGAATAGCTCTGGATGGGAGTGCGAGAGTATTGGTTTCAATCTGGAGGGAATTCTGTCTCAGCCTCCCAAAGACTATCTTGATAGAAGCACTAATAATCCCAAAGTTAGCAAAAGGAAGGAAATAACAAAGTTCAGAGAGGAATCAAAGAAGTAAAGACTAAACGGAAAATAGGAAAAATTAATAAACTAAGAGTTGTTTTTGAAAAGATAAACAAAATACATAAACATTTAGCTAGATTCACCAGGAAAGAAGAGAGGGTACTCAAATAAGTAAAATCAGAAGAGTTCAGACCACTGTTCTACAGCACATCCTCTGTAGGAGGGAAGAACCACTGTCCTATTTACATATTGGTTAATTTGCTTTTGCTTTATAAACAGGATGCATAAAAGAGAAGAACTTCAATTCTAAAAGAATGAGAACTACTTTTTAGAAATAGGGAACCATTGTTATTCAATTAGCACATTTCTTTCAAGGTGATAGTTTGAGAACATTTTTAAAACTTGGAACAAAAATACGAAAGCTTTTGATGATGTAGATTTTTCTTTTTAATCATACTTTAAGTATCAAATATAAGAGAAATGGGACTTTATTTCTGTTGTTCACATTAGCTGTACAGTAGAAGTGGTTTCCTTTCTATATTGTTCTCTTTGTCACTAACTTTCTCTTAATGTTAATAAATTTCACAACCCATGTATTTCTTGAAAATTATAGGTAAACCTCTCAGTAAAGGCTTAAAAGGACTTCCCCTAGAAATATGATTGTGAATTTCATGTATTTAATACTTTTGAAGCAAAAGGAAAACTTACTTTAAAAATTGAAAATGGATCAGTGTATGCTGGGACACTCAGCTGAAGAATAAATTTGAGTTGGGAGACCAAAACGTGAATAGCAGCAGCTGTGGTGAAGCCACTGATTAGAGATTCAGATAGATATACCACCATGAATCCAATCTGCAGAACCCCCATGAGCAACTGGAAAGAGAAGGGCAAAGTCCTTTGTTAGTATAGATTAGGAGTACACCTCAGCAAACTGAAGGATCAGCAACTGAAATAATCAAAATGTAAAGGTTGAGCCGGTACATATAGGTCTTAAAGCAGCAGTAGTCCCTGTTGTCTTTTGGAATCTCACTCCTCTCCCACCCCATCCCCCACGGTGGAATGTTATATGTTATTCAAATAGCATGCAAGTCTAGCATACCCCCTAAAAGTAATAGGCTTATCTACCCTCCTTTTTAAAAGTGTTGTGTCTTTAGAAAACTTAACCATAAACCTTTCATAGCAGAATCTTATCTATTTCCTCATCAATTTTCCTACGTCATTTTAAGTCACATGCCAGCTGTTGTAGCATGCATGGATCAGCATCCATTCATATTCCCTCAAACAAGTTGCTTGTTTGTAAGAAACAAAAAAGTGTATATTAGACAACGGAAGCACATGCATGGATGAGCCTCCAGGCATATGCATATTCCTTCAAACATGGATCAGCCTCCATTCATATTCATGTTCCCTCAAACAAGTTTTGAATAAATAACTGTGTATTGGACATCTGAAGCACTCAGTTTTAGCTGGGAGCAAAAATGGTTAAATGCTCCAAAGTATCCGTATTTTGCAACCAGGTGAATGAATGGATTTTTCTTCCCTTCAATACCTGGCCTGCCTTTTCATTCATGTCCCCCAACGTAGCCAGAACTGTGGACACACAAAGGCCTAAGTTCAGAAATGTTTAGAACTGGCTATGCTGTTTGCCAGTAAGACACACCACTTTTATTTTTGTATAAATTGACCCTTTCTTTAAGGAAAAGTCTTAACCAATAATATCACTATTCTTAAATTTAGGCAACATCTTGAGGAGGAGTTCATGACATTTTCACTATTAGCAGTGGTGTGTCTTAGGAAGGAGGCTTTTTTTTTTTTTTTTAAATATTTTATTTATCATCTTTAGAGAGAGGGAAGGAAAAGACACAGAAAGGGAGAGAGACATCAATGTATGGTTGCCGTTCACCTGCCTCCAGCTACAGACCTGGCTGGAGACCTGGCTTACAACCTGGTTATGTGCCCTGACTGGGAATCAAACCAGTGACCTTTGGGTTTGCAGGCCGACATCTTGTCCATTGTGCCAACAGCCAGAGCTTCCCTCTCTTTAGACCCATGATTACTCATCTTTGCAATATGGATCCGTGCCCCCACTTCTGGTCATGGTGAGTGACCCTTAAATTGTTTTCCATAAGCCATGAAAGTAGGGCTACAAATCAAATGGATGAGTGGGGAAGGGCAGCAAGAAGGAGAAAAATTAGAAAAATGTGCACCAGTCAGGAAAAGCAGACTGGAGAGGATAGATTACATGAACAAGTGCTTACCTGAATGATTCCAGAAAAAATTGTGACCGTTGCAGCCACCATCACCTTATGGTTATCTAGTAATGAATCATTACTGTTTAAACTAGCAGAAGAATTAATAGCCCCTGGATTGTCCACTGGGATTAATCTCGTAACTGTTGCTCCCACCATGATACTCAGAACTGGAAATGGACCTGATTAACAGAAGGTGAATTGTGGTCAATAAATGTTTCCCTAAAGCACAACCATAATTCTTACAAGAAGCTATGACTCTTCCCCTGGATTATGCACAATTTGAAATTGATACAATGTGTGGCTAATGGAATATGTAAAGAAAAGGCAATATGAACATTAATTAGTCCAGAAATTCACTTACCCGCAGATATGTGTCTAGAAGTGCCCAAGAAAAAGTAGACTATGATTGGGAAAAAGGCTGCGTATAACCCATAGCTTGGAGGGATGTTGACCAGCAGACCATATGCTAAACCTGTAAATACACAAACATCAGGATTTTTACTTTATTCAAGGGGAATCATAGAAGTTCTCATTAGATTCTTTAAATATTAACATTAGCACCTAAATATGTGACTTTATTAACTCAAATGTATCAAAGATGTAAAAGTAAGAGCTAAAGCTATAGAACTCTTAGGAGAAAAATTAGGTATAAATCTTTGTGATCTTGGATTAGGCAATGGTTTCTTAGAAATGATACCTACAGTGTAAGCAATCAAATGAAAAACAGATAAAATGGGCTTCATGAAAAATTTTAAATGTGTTTAAAAGGATACCGTAAAGAAAGTGAAATTACAACCCATAGAATGGGGAAAATTATTTGCAAATCAGATCCTGAATAAGTGTCTAATAAGTGTCTAAATCTTCCAGTTAAGATGGTGGAATAGGTAAACAGCTCGCTTCCTTGAATAACCACATCAAAATTACAACTAAAATACAAAAGAATTATCACTCAGAACCATCAGAAATCAAGTTGAATGAAAGTGTGACAACTACGGAATTAAAGAAACCATATCCATCCAGACCAGTAGGAGTGGCAGGGATATGCACAGTATGGTCCCACATCATATATGTTGGATGAAAATTTGGGAGCAATATGTCAGGAGCAATAGGTCTAATCCCACACCAGGCACTACAGCTGAGGGTTCCAGTGCCAGAGATAAGGCCCCATAACTTTTACCTACAAAAACACATGGGGATTGAGTTGGGGGAAGAAACTACAGGAGTCCTATGCAGTTCCTCTTAATGAACCCATACAAAGACTTACTCAGATGCACTGCCTCTGAGTTTCAGCACTGGAGTAGCAGCTTGAAAGGCACCAGTGATATACAGGGAGGAACTGAAGCGTCAGGCATCAAGGCAGGAGCTGGAGGACAGCTTTCTCCCAGACATAAAAGTGGGCAGAGGCCATTGTCCCGTTTCTGAACCCTACCCCAACAGAATCACAGAGCTGGGAGGTGGGTGCCATATCTGAGACTCCATTAACCTATCTTACATGAATTTCCCTGGCCCTGGAGATTCCAGGACTATGTATTACCCAATGTATGGGCCCACCCAAGCTGTTAACAGTAAGTTTTCCATAAAATGGCTGTCTTTGCAACCATTTTTGGCTCATGTTTCACAAATTACTAATTCTCTCAAGCAAGCAAGAGCCAGACTGAGTGAGCCCCCAACCCCTAGACCCCTTGCTAAGTAGCTCCAGGCCTGGTACTAGCAGCAGCCAGCCTAGATTCACAGTTAAGCTTCACCTGGGAATCTCCAAGCCTTGCACAAGTAGCAGTATCTCATATTGCTTTATAGAGCATTCAGGGTGGCCCCTGGTAGAACACAGGTAGGGGCTGACCTTGGCCTGCACCACCAAGGTTAACTCCAGAGCTGGTGCACCAAGTAAACAGCATAGACCATGTTGTAGCACCACCACCCTGCCCCTGCACAAAGGGTGGAGGTTGCTGGTCAGTGGTGACAGCCAGTCCTTGCAGCTGACTGCCCTGGGTAAATCCCTCCCATTGACCTGCCAAAAGCCACCAAAGCTCAACTACAAGAGGAGGGTGTACTCAGCCCGCACAAAGGGTGCACCTCAAGTATCCAGCTTGGGTGATAATGGAGGCTGTGCCATTACATCCTATAGGACACTTACCACATAAGGCCACACTACCAAGACAAGGAGTCATAGCAGCTTTACCTAATACATGGAAACTAACATAGAGAAGTTGGCAAAGTGAGGAGAAAAATAAAGAATAGATCAAAACTCCTTTAAAAGTACTAAAGAAAATATAGGTAATTAATCCATCAGATGCAGAGTTCAAAACACTGTTTATAAGGATGCTCAAGCAACTTAGCGAGGACTAAAAAAGTTCCAGTCAGAAATGGAGGATACACTAATGAAATAAATAAAATTTATAGGGAAGTAACAATATAGTGGGTGAAGCCAAGAATCAAATCAATGACTTGGAACATAAGGAAGCTAAAAACAACCAATCAGAACAATGAGAAGACAAAAGAGTCCCCTCCAAAAAAATGAAGATAGTGTAAGGAGCCTCTTGGGAAACTTCAAGTGTTCCAACATTCGCAAAATAGGGGTCCTAAAAGGTTAGGAGAAAGAGCAAGGAACTGGAAATCTATTTGAAAAAATAATGAAAGAAAACTTCCCTAACTTGGTGAAGAAAATAGACATGCAAGTCTGGGACAGAGAGTCCCAAACAAGTGACCATAAGAGGACCACATCAAGCACCACAGTATAATTAAAATGCCAAAGGTTAAAGATAGAGAATCATAAGAGCAGAAAAAGAAAAGCAGTTAGTTACCTATAGGAGTGTTCCCATAAGACTGTCAGCTGATTTCTCAAAGAAGACTTTGCAGGCTAGAAGGGATTGGCAAGAAATATTGTAAGACATGAAAATTGGGGACCTACAGCCAAGATTGCTCTACCAGCAAAGCTATCATTTAGAATTGAAAGGCTGATAAAGAGCTTCTCAGCCAAAGGAAACTAAAGGAGGTCATCATCACCAAGTCATTATTATGTGAAATGTTAAAGGGACTTATTTAAGAAAATAATAAAAACTATGAACATTAATCGGGTTGTAAGCCAGGTCTCCAGCCAGGTCCGTAGCTGGAGGCAGGTGAAAGGTAACCATACATTGCTGTCTCTCTCCCTCTTTGCCTCTCTTCATTCCCCTCTCTCTAAAAATAAAATCTTTTTTAAAAACTATGAACGTTAAAATGGCAATAAATTCACCACTAGCAACAATTGAATCTAAAAAATAAACTAAGCAAACAATCAGAATAGAAACAGAATCATTGACATGGAGATCTTTGGAGAGTTATCAGTTGGGAGAGAAAAGGGGAAGAATGGGGGGAAAGGTGCAGGGATTAAAAAGTGCAAATTGTTAGGTCAGGAATAGACAAGGGGATGTTAAGGACAGTATAGGAAATGAGGAAGCCAAAGAACTTGTATGTATGACCTATGGACATGAACGATGGTGTAGGATAGTTTTAGGGAGTGGGGGTTGCTGGGAGGAGGGGGCAAAGGGAAAAATGAGGACAACATAATACATAATCAATAAAATATTTAACAAGAAACAGTAGAAATGAAAAAAATAAAGTGCATCAAAGATTTAAATAGCTATCTCACCAAAGGTAAACAAATCTTCAGTAAACACCTGAAAAGATGCTTCAGTATTATTAGTCACTCAGGAAATACAAATCAAAACCATAATGTGGTACTATTTTATACTCAGTAGGAAAGTTATAATAAAAAAAAAGGCAGACAATAACCAGTGTTCACCATGATGTGATGAAGAAATTTAAACCCTCATATGTTACTAGGGGGGTTACCATATGACACAGCAATTACGCTCCTAAGAGAATTGAAACATATGTTCCCACAAACACTTGTACATGGTGTTCTTTCCTAATAGCCACAAAGTGGAAACCAAAACAACCCATATGTCCGTCAAGTCATGAATGCATAAACAAAATGTGGTCTATCTATACAATAGAATATTATTCATCTATAAAAAGGAATGGAGCATCCATACATGGTGAAGCATGGATGAACCTTGAGAACATTATGCTAAGTGAAAGAAACTAGACACAAAAACCACATACTCTGTGAATCTATTTATATGAAATACCCAGAATAGGCAAATCCACAGAGACAGAAAGTTGTTGCAAGGGGGATAAATGGAGGGGGAGAATGGGAAGTGACTGCCAAAGAATAAGAGATTTTTGGGGTGGTGGTGGTGGTGGTGGCAAAAATATTCTGGAATTAGATGTGTTGCTTGCATAGCTTTGTGAATGTACCAAAAACATTGAATTATGCACATTAGGAAAATGAATTTTGTGATAGAAGAATTACATCTCAAAGAAATTTGTACCTTGTAATACACACACCAGCCCTGTGCTGATTCCAGAAACAATGTCACTGAGTAGCCACTCCTTTATCCGGTATGCTGGTAACCAAGATGCTATGGGGAGCAAAGAGAGGGCAATTCTCCTGGCCTTTTCTGTAGAGCAGCTGAAAACATTGAAAGCCACAAGTCAGTTAATATCAAATTTTGAGTTTAGTGCCTCATTGTAGGTGAAAAATTGGTAAAGATGATAATATACTAAAGAACAAACTGGTACTTTCACAAACTTTCCCGTGAACAGTCACTTCCTTACCCATATAATTTGCCCCCAGCCACAACCAAACAGTTTTTAAAAAGAAAAATGCTGCTTTTCTTCAGCTGTAATAGACCTTATTTGTCATCCTCAGCTTGAATTGTTCAACATTTCAATTGAGAATGTTCCTCTGTCCTCATCTATTAGTCCTGTGATATGGAAAGACTGTGTTGAGAGCTGAGATGGTGTTCATTTTCAGAGTCGACCTTTCCAGCTCTGGCAGGGAAGTTTGGAAACTAAAGATAAGAAGACTATGGGCTAGAGCCAAAAAGGAGAGCTTGAACGTTTGAAAATTTCTCAGAAAGTATTTATTTCTAATGCCAGTATCTTAAAAAAATATCTTACCTACAGCACACTTTGAGATGATCCAGAAATGTCTTATGATATCTGTGTATCTTCTTATGTTCTTCCCCAAAGGTATTTGCAGAATACACTGGCCTGGCCACAATGTACTGATTCCCAATAGATTCGATCATTTTGCTTCCTCTGAAGGCTGTGGTGAGTGGAAGATCTTTGGAACGATGTGGCAAACCCTCTTCTTGCCTTTAGCATGTAAAAATGCCAGAAACCAAATGGAGCTTACTTCTTAAATAACTCGGAGATAATGTGATGCAATTTACAGATGAGTGAGCTCTGGACTGAATGTTACCACCTTTGAGATCAAAAGAGGCAGGATTACGGGGCCTGGATTGTGTTTTGAGACAGTGATATTTCAATGAACTGGACACGGCTCCTTTGGGTAAGTAAACAAGAGCTTTTGTTTATTTGTTTTAAGAAGATCACCAAAAAGCAATAAAAATTGACTCAGTTTACTAATCAGTGAGTACATTTTTTACTTATAAAGTAAGATCTCCTCAAGAAAAGAAATTGTAATTTTTTTCCTAGAAACATTTCCCAAGTTACGGCATTTGAGTACAGGGACAGATCAAATTTAAAGTCTACTCATTCCCCCTAATTCTAGTCAAGGCTGTTCTATTTTACCCATCAGATTTTTTGTAATACTGTAGCAAATGCTTTTAATATGTGAAATTCAAGAATATTGCTCATTTATTTTTCTATTGTTTCTGGGAGTTAAATAGACCTTAACAATTTATAGTTGAAGAAATTGGCACAAAGCATTACTTGGTTACTCAGTTCACTAGTGATGAGACCTTTTAAAGGAAAAATCTTGGACAATTTGCTTAACTTTTCTGAGCATCAGCTATTTAATTTGGATAATAATACTCAAGTTTTAGGGTGACTTTGAACATTAAATGAGAATATTTTCAAAGTATCTAGCTAAATGCTAGTTATTATTCTATTTGCCTTTTCTGCCAAGGTGTTTCATTTTTGTTCTTATCTCAATCTATTATATTTGAAAGATCATTTTTTTAAACAAAACTTCTTAATGCATATTACCTATTTCTCCCTCACAATTTTTTGAGGCACTTGCAATTATTATTATTGTTCCCTTTAAAAATGAGAAAATAATAATAGCACACTCTTCTTCACAAAAATCTAAGTACTTTTTCTCAGGCCATACAGCTAGTAGAGTATCAAAATGTGACTTCTGTTTTCAGACTTCTTTGCTATTTCTTCAACATACAGCTTCTCTATTGTTTAATGGGAACATAATTAAAGAACATTTTAACTTTCCATCTTATCTTCCGAGGCCACCATTACAATTATTAATTGAGTCATCCCAAACTAAATGGTACCTTGCTACGTGGTGTTCTCTCATAGCTCAGAGATTTTCGGCATGTTGGCAGAGCTCAAGTTATAACCAGGAATCAGATGCTAGCCTCAACCTCCGTCCCCACCTGACCTTTCTTTGACCGCTCATTTCGCTTCCCAACCTCATTCCCCAGCCTCTTTCTAAAATTCTCTCTACTGACCTCCTCTGACCAACATAGAGGGCTTCTCGCTCACCCTCTGGCTTCACCTCCGGAATTTGTCCCCTTGAGCTTTGTTACGACTGTTAACTTACACTTCCTCACCTATTCTTTCTGACCCTCCTCCCGCTTCAAGCTGCTTGTTCTCCCCGCTTCGCAGCCACCCCTCTCCTCTCTCATCCCTTCACCCCCAGTTCCTGGTGTCATAACTCACTAACTATATGGTACTTTCTACTTTCAGAAAACCTTGTACAGGAGGTAGAGGGGCCTTAATTATTGCTGATTTGCCAAATACTAACAGTATGGTTAAAAGCATTAACACTTAAGGTCTAATCCACATTAATGACTTGACACCTTAGCGCTTTTACATAGGCTACCTGAAGTATCTTTCAAGAACAGCTTTAGCCCTGCGAGGTATCCAATCTAGCCAATCTTTTTTTTTTTTTTTTTTTTTTAATTTTATTGTTGTTGTATTACATCCATCCCCTTTTTGCTCCCCTCTGTCCAATCTTTTTAAAAATATTTTATTTATTCTTTTTAGAGAAAGGGAGGGAGGCAGAGAGGGAGAGAGACACCCATGTATGGTTTCCTTTCACCTGCCTCCAGCTACAGACCTGGCTTGCAACCTGGCTATGTGCCCTGGCTGGGAATCGAACCAACGACCTTGGGTTCGCAGGCAGGTGCCTTATCCACTGTGCCATCAGCCAGGGAGCAACCTAGCCAATCTTAAGATAAAGAAGACTCAGGTACTGTGCATTTTATTTCTGTCAGTTGCTGCCATGAACAGAAAAAAAAAAAAAAAAGATTCCACTATTTTGCTGCTTTACTTATATTTTCATGAAGTTGTTCATGAAAATTCATTAGTTTTCTTTTTAAAGAACGGTCTTGAAAGAAATAAGGTCCTGAAAGTACTTCTTTTCTTTCTTTTGCTTTTCTTTTGTTTTTTCCCTGCTAAGTCATGGTCTATTTTTTTTTTTTTTCCACCAGTGACAAAGATGGCAGAAACAACTTCATTCCCTGAAGATACCCCTTGGCTGGCTCATTAGTGGGCTTCATCATACCTCCTACCACATGAAAGGCCTGAACTCTAGCCTCACACCAAGAGCTGAATAAAGTTGAGTGCTCAGGACAGAAATCTGGGCAGCTCACATAATCTTTTCAGAGCTGACAGAGAGGTAGACAGACAGACAGACAGACAGAGAGCCTAATGGCTGCATTCCATCCTGTGGTTTTCCCCTTGCTGCCTTTCTGTTCCCCAAAGCTATTGCCTCATATTCCTCCTGTGACCAACAATCCATGTCACTGAATCAACTACCCGTTTTGTGTCTCTGCTGAGAGAAACTCCAGATATATCGTCATAAACTGATGTCATTCTCCATTTTATCACTTCAGAGCAGGGTTTGTTAAGAATGACCTATAATACTTAGGAACTCAAAAATGAGTTTTCTGGGGTTTTTTAAAGATTTTATTATTTTTAGAGAGCAGGGAAGGGAGAGAAGCAGAGAGGGAAAGAGACATCCATGTATGGTTGCCTTTCACTTGCCTCCAGTCATGTACCTGGCTTGCAGCCTGGTTATGTGCCCTGGCTGGGAATTGAACCAGTGACCTTTGGGTTCGCAGGCCGGTGCCTTATCCACTGTGCCACCAGCCAGGGCTTGTTGTTGTTGTTTTTAAAACCTGAATGAGTTACTTTTTCCCCGGAAATTCTTGGAAAATTTTTTCTTGATTCTAGTTTCAAATATTACATCCATGTTAATGTCTGCCTTTTCATGTTCTGTTTTATCTTTGTGCCTCAAATTTCCCTCTGGGTCCCTTTGGGTGTCAGTGCCTTTGGAGGGATTGAAATTCATTCTCAAGAACTTTCCTCCTAATAATTTTAGAATTCTAAGCTTTGTTTGTATATATTTCCACTATTATTTCCTTTCCTATAATGTGTTCTTTTTAGTTTTTTGATATTTATCATATATCTATATCTACATATATGTATCCATATCTCTGTATCTGTCTATCAATCAATCTATCTATCTATCTATCTATCTATCTATCTATCTCTTGGTCCTGGGACTTAGTCATACACATTTATATTTCTCTGCTTTTTTTTCTGAGAAAAAATTTAATTTTTGGACTTTGTTTCTGAAGTTCAGTTCTTTCCTAATTTAACTATCCTAGCTTATTAATAATCTGACATTTTAAGGATTCAGATGGTCATGTGCAAACAGAGGGTTCCAGGGCAGGATGACTAAAGGAAAAGGTTTGGATTTCTTTAAACCAAAATAATATGGATAATTCACACAACTCTACTTGAGTGTCCACAATGGGCAAGAACATAACATGTCTTGCATCACTTATTTAAGAAGTCTGTTTAAAGGTTGCAAACCAGGTCTTCAGTCAGGTCTGGCTGGAGGCAGGTGAAAAGCAACCATACATTGATGTCTCTCTCTCTCACTGCCTCTCTCCCTTCCCCTCTTTCTAAAAATAACAAATAAAATATTTTTTTAAAAAGTTAGGGGAAAAAAAGAAGTCTGTTTATGTTTCAATTTATAGTGGTCTTATAATATCTTCTAGGAACTTAGTTTTAATTTTATCTGAGTTCAGGTACTGAACTTACGATTATTGACAATTGGTTCTATTGGCAATTACTATTTTTTGGCCATGTTGCTAAAAAATGAAGTCACACTTAATTTAGTTAGGAGGTACAGCAGAAGAGAAGTAGAATATGGCAGCAAAGTAGACCTGGCTTCACATCCTTTCTCTGCCATTGCTTAACTGTGTTGTTATGGGTAAGCATGTCAAACTTGAGTGTTTTTAATGTTAAGAGGAGATGCCATTACCTTCCATGTGGGGCTGTGGTTAAGACTGAAAGTAAGGTATGTAGGGAGATACTTAGCTTTAATTTCATAGGTAAATATCTCTGGTCTAAGTTCAATATTGACTTAGTGTAACCCTAATTTATAATTGCACCTATATAACACAAGTCCATTGGAACCTGCCTGGCAATGCTAGTGTTGCAATCTTTTCTAGGACTTCCTATTTCCTCGGAGGTTTTCCAGAATTAGTAGTTTTACATTCTCACCCATTTAATTAACTTGATTAGAAAGCATCTACCTATGGCACACCAGCGAGTGATGTTTTAGCTCTGGCCTGTCTTTCAAGCTTCTTCACTCCTCCTCCTTCACAATTACAGCAGTTTCCTAGCTCGCCACGGCATGACCATTTCCAGGCCTTTGCACACTTTGCTTCCTTGATCTGTGCTCTTCTCCTCCAACACTTGGTAAATTCCAATGCATCCTGAAAAATATTCAGCTGTCCCTGACTATGGTTCATTTCTTCAACAAGCATTTATTGGCCTATTGTTTGTCAGGAACTCTTTCTTCACAGAGTTGTGTAAGATAAAGAGATATTGTGATATCTTTGTGGGATCTTTCGAGAAGAGTTAATCATTTCTTTCTTGTACATACTTGCATTGCCATGTGCCATTTAATTTTTCAGTCAATGATGGACTGCGTATATGATGGTGTTCCCATAAGATTAAACTGGAGCTGAAAAATTCTTACCATCTAGTGATGTCATGGCCTTAACATTATAGCACAACACATTTACTCACATGCTTGTGGTGATGCTGGTGTTAACAAACTTCCTGCACTGCCAGTTGCATAAGAGTATATAGAGCACATACAGTTATGTACAGTACATAATACTTGATAATAATAATAAAAAACTCTAACTCAGGTTTATGTATTCACTATGCTATACTTTTTGTTATTTTAGAGTATATTCTTTCTACTTATAAAAAAATTGTGTTGTAAAACAGAATGCAATATTACCCCACAGTACCCTTTTTTATCATGTTTCCTAAGTCTCTTGTTTGCATCATTTTATTTTATGCTTGATTTAATGATTTAATACAGTGTTGTTTTGTTCTTCATGGGCCCTAAGTGTTCAAATAATTATGAAACCACCTATGATGCAGAATGTATCCCCATCCTTAATCCTTAATTGAAACATGACTCTCTCTCTCTCTATATATATATATGTATATATGTATATATATACATATATATAATAATACAGTATTATTTATAAGTTTATAAATATTATTATGTATTATTTATAAGTATTGTTTATTGTATTATTTAATACAATAATACTGTATTATTTATAAGTTTCTCTCCCCAGTAAGACTTAGTTCCTCAAGAGCAAGGCCCAATCTTAATAATTTTTTTCTTTTTTGCACAGTAATTGCTCACAAAGGCTTCTTGAACTAAACCAAGCTGTGAACAAAAGATATAAATGATAAACAATGTAGTACTAAATTCCAAAGTTTACATACATAAGAAGGAATGCCCAAAATAATTTGTACAGATAATAAACTGTGAGAAGAAAGGATGTGAATATAGGTTGGAATTGAAAAGATTTCAATAAATAAAGAAACTGGATCTTCAGTTGGACCTTAAAAAACAGCTATGTTTGGGAGAGATGATGAGGAATAGATGGAAATGAGCAAAATCATATTTAAGGGGTAATGGTTCAAAACGAACAAGACGTTGTCAGGGAAACGTTAAGATGTGCTGTAACAAGGAGTTTCAGACCCAGTAGGCTCACAAAACAATAAAGATAATCTAAGTGCTTTCACTTTTTCCTCTTAAATATTAAACTATGACATAGACAAAGAAGGTAGGCATCATTGTCAACTTACAGATGAAAAAAACAAGATCAGAGATGATAAATAACTTTCCCAAGTCTCATAGCTAACAAGTTGCAGGGCTGGTTCTTGTGAACAGTAAGCTAGTTCTTGTGAACAATTGTTTCCAATATACACCCTGCCATGTCAATGCGTGCATGCGTGGGTGCGTGTACATTAGCCTGATTTCAAGAAAGACAAGGCAAGAGAACCAAACTCTAGGTGAGGACCCCAGTGCCCTCCCCTCATGCCCCTCCTCTCAACATCCCCTGAACAAAATATGAGCCTGAGTATCTGGGAGCTTAATATGCTTGTAGTGAAATGCCTTATTCTCCCCTTTGTTCCCTAACAAGGTAAAACAGAAGCTAGAGGAAGCTCTTTTTTTTCCTTTGGAGAGCCAAAAACTTCACTTATAGAGTGAAGCTGGACTAAGTAATTACTTAGTTATTGTCATAATTAATACATATTTATTCTTGCCCTGGCTGGGTGGCTCAGTTGATTGGAGCATCATCCTGATGAACTAGGATTGCGGGTTCAGTCCCCAGTGTGGGCACATACTAGCGTCAATTGATGGATGTATGAATGACTGGAACAACAAATTAATATTTCTCTTTCTATGTCTCTCTCTCTTTTTAAAATCCATTAATAAATTTTAAAAATCCATTCTCATTTTTTAACTGTTTTGTTTCATATTTGAATATAAGTTATTTAGTAGATATTGGGACACTTGTTCATTTATTTATGTATATACTTACACATTTATCCAGATGGGGCAGGCAAGGTATATATTAATTCACTACAAACTACTTGTTTCTGAAATCAAATAATTGCTTCCTAATTTCTCACTAGGAATAACTTTTATGTGACCAACTTGCACCATACTATTTCTCTGAATGACAATTTTACTTTGGAACAAAGAATGATTTCGTCCAAAGATTTAGCTAGTCTTTTCTCACTTGCACATTTAAAGAATATTGTGTGATCTTTTCCTGACATTTTAAAGAGTGAAATAAATTTCATCTTGTTAGGACTGGTAATCTGTGGGATAAGTACCCCTGCATGGTATACAGTTGACCCTTGAACAAAACGAGAGTTAAGACCTCCAAATCTGCATACAACTTTTGCTCCTCCAAAACTTAACTACTAATACCCTACTGTTGACCAGGAGCCTTGCCAATAACATATAAAGTCAATCAACATATATTTTGTATATGTACTATATACTACATTCTTATAATAAAGTATGCTAGAGAAAAGAAAATATTAAGAAAATTATAAGACAGAGAAAATACGTTTACAGCAGTTATTGAAAAAATTCACATAGTAAGTGGACCCACACAGTTCAAACTTGTGTTGTTTAAGAGTCAACTGGAATATTACTCATGGTGTAAGGCACTTTTCTCCTTTCCAGTGGCAACTTTTTTCTCTATCTCTTTTCTTTTTCACTATCTATTCTACTTGCTTCTACTCTCTTTTCTCCTCTCACCCATTTCCTTCTTGGACTTTTGGGATGTCTGGCAGATAAATCATGTACTTCTGGACCACCTTTTCACAATATCTTCCAACAGGTGATTCTACTTACTGGAAAAACCTTTCCTAAAAGCTTGTTCTATTTACCAAGCTTTGGAACAAATGGTCTACCTATAAAGTCAGATTGGGGAACAGAATTAAAGAAATTATGTGGACAATTAAGGCAAAAACCCCTGCTATCTTTGAAAAAAAAAAAAAAGGTATTAAAGCCTTAATCAATTACTAGGTCAAATCAAATTCTACTCATATATTTACTTCAAGCCAGGGATCCATTATATACATTTTTAGCCTATTGTTCTAAATAGTTTTGATCTGAAAATATACTGTTTTCAAGAAACAGAAAATAAATGTGAGTGAAATGATCATAAATTTGGTTCCTACCTGATAGTCAGTGAAGCACTTCAGTAGCAGTGGCTAACTTCTGAAATAAGGTAACTTGGTTTTAAGGGTTAGTATCCATTCACTTAGAGCTACAACATTTGAATGCATTCGGATGTATAAGGATGTCTATATATAGAATATGTAAGTCAATGGAGAAAATACCATTCTGTAAGCTTTAATAATTAACTTTCATTAACTTTTACAATAGAAAAACTCCAATGTGGTCTTGACCTTTGAGACTATGATCAGCAGAAGGGATGATAACAGCTTCCTCGAGTTCCTTTTGAGATTGCACATGTGTGTGTGTGTGTGTGTGTGTGTGTGTTTGTGTGTGTGATTGATTTGCCGAGATTGGCACAGCAGATGTGCATGTGGAAGTGAAAAAAAAAAAGTAAGGGTTCTTTCTCCGTTTTGGTAGAAGTTCAGAGATGTTGCCTCTTGGCTGGATGACTCCATAGAACTTTCATGAGCTGCACAAGAATGCCGTACATGTTAACTCCTGGTATGATAAAGGCTCTTGTTAGGAAGCTCTCCCAACTCCAGGCAACAAGCATCTGGGCTCTAATTTTTGCCCCTCTGCCCCCCTCCCTCCTATTTTTGCTAAGAGCAGTAAACCTTTTGTTACTAAAACCACTGAATACTTTGCAAACTCATCTTAACATCTTAGCATTTTAACCTGATGAAGACTCTTTCAGGAATCTCTTTTCAAATGTTTTTTAAAAATTCTTTTTATATCACTTCTCTTTATTTTTCACCTCATACTTCTCTGCCAATTTTTTCTCTATCAAACTTGACTCTTTTTTCTGTTTTTTCTCTCTCTACCCCCATGCCCTAAGTGAGAGTCCAGTGGTTGCTAGTGACTTTCAGGTCTCTAGCTCCAGCTCTCTAGATCCACAAACTGAACTGCCTGGATGCCCCAGAGCCATCTCAATCTTGACACATTCAAATCTGAACTCAGTCTTTTCTCCCAAATGTGTGTCAGCTCTAACTTTTATCATTTCAGCACAGAATATCCACCTCTTCTCATGTCAGAGCACTGGAAATCATCCTTGACATTTCCTCTTGCAAATACTTCCCCTGCTAGCCAATCCATCATCACCAGGTCCTGTTGATTCCACCTTCAGAACATATCATAGAGCCATTGTGTTTCACCTCCATTCTTGCTTCCCTTGCCTAAGCCACCAACATCTCTACAATAGCCACCTGGCCACACTTCTTGCTTCCTCTTACGTGTGTATTTTAAGATTTTTTTATTGTTATGCTATTACAGTTTTCTCAGTTTTTCCCATGTTGCCCTCCTCCACTCATCCCAACCCCCCACTCCCACAGTCAATTTCCACACTGTTGTCCATGTCCATGGGTCATTCATACATGCTCTTTAACTAATCTCCTCCCCTTCTTTCAACCATTATCTCCCTTCTCCCTCCCCTGTGGTCACTGCCATCTGTTCCATGCTTTCATGCCTATGGCTCTGTTTTATTCATTAGTTTATTTTGTTCATTAGATTCCTGTTATGGATGAGATCATATAGTATTTGTCTTTTACCAATTGGCTTATTTCACTTAGTGTAATACTCCCCAGTTCCTGTCAAGCTGTCACAAAAGGTAGGAGTTCCTTCTTTCTTTCTTTCTGGTGTGTAGTATTCCACTGTGTAAATGTACCACAGGTTTTTGATTCACTCACCTACTGATGGGCACTTAGGCTGTTTCCAGGACTTGGCTATTGTAAATAGTTCTGCTATGAACATAGGGGTGTGTAAGTTCTTTTGAAGTGGTGGTTTGGGATCCCTAGGGTATATTCCCAGCAGCAGATTGGCTGGGTCAGAAAACAGTTCCATTTTTAGTTTTTTGAAGAAATTCTATCTTGTTTTCTGCAGTGGCTGCCCAGCCTGCATTCCTACCAACAATGTACTAGGGTTCCTTTATTTCTACATCCTTGCCATCACTTGTTTGTTGATTTTTAAATTGATAATGGCCATTCTGACTGGTGTGAGGTAATACCTCACTGTGGTTTTAATTTGCATCTCTCAGATAGCTAGTGAAGTTGAGCATCTTTTCATATGTCTATGGGCCATTTGTGTGTCCTTTTTGGAGAAGTATCTATTCAGAAGCTTTGCCCATTTTAAAATTGGATTGTTTGCCTTCCTGGTGTTGAGTTGTATGAGTTCTTTATATATTTTGGAGATCAAACCTTTGTCTAATGTATCATGGGAAATATGTTCTCCCATATGGTCAATTCCCTTTTCATTTTGTTGATGGTTTCTTTAGCCGTGCAGGATCTTTTTAATTTGATGTAGTCCCATTTGTTTGTTTTTTCCTTTATTTCCCTTGCCCTAGGAGATATATTGGCAAAAATATTGCTGCATGGGATAGCTGAAAATTAACTTCCTATGTTTTCCTCTAGGACTTTTATGATGTTACTGCTTTTAAATATCCATTTTGAGTTTATTCTGGTGCACGGTGTTAAGTTGGTGGTCTAGTTTTATTTTCTTGCATGCAGAATGTCATTTAAGGGTGAAAAGAAAAACATACAGCCATACATCTTCATGGATGTGGGGGCTCAATATCATAAAGATATTTCTTTCAAATTAGTCTAATATATTAAATGTTATTGCAGTAAAAATCTAAAAGTGGGTAGACTTACTCTGTCAGATATAAAGGCTTTTTACAAAGCTTTAGTAATTATGACAGTGCTCTATCTGTGCTGTTGGAGACAATATACCAATGAAGTAGAACAGAAAGCCCAGAAACATATTTAAATTTGATATATGATTGAGGTTACATTATAGCAGAGACAGGATGAACCAATTATTCAAGAAATGGTGCTGAGACAACTGGCTATCCTCAAGGAACAAATAAAATTTAGATCCCAACTTTCCACCATACACGCAAAAAAATTTTCAAGTTGCTCAGAGACCTAAATGTAAAAAGCAAAAATTTTAAACTTTTATAAGATAACAGATAGTATTATGGCCTTGAATAACAGCATTTCTTATACAAGTAACAAAAATGTGCACATCATAAAGGAACATTTAAATAATCTTATCTACGCTGGGCAAGATGTGTGCACAAATTAAGTCTTTTTATTAAAAAATTAGACTTTATTATTTATTATTTATCCTCGCCCAAGGACATGTTTATTTATTTTAGAAAAGGTGAAATATCAATGTGAGAGAGAAACATGGTTTGGTTGCCCCTCATATGTGACCCAGCCAGGACTGAATCCACAACCTAACCATGTGCTCTGACCAAGAATCAAAACCACGACTTTTAGGTTTATAGGATGACTGTCCAACCGACTGAGCCACATAGACAAGGACCCACTTAAATCTTTAAAAGATTAATGTCCAGCCCTGGCTGGTGTGGCTCAGTGTATTGAGCACTGGCCTGAGGACCCAAGGGTCACTAGATTGATTCCCTTTCAGGGCTCATACCCAGGTTGCAAGCCAGGTTTCCAGCCAGGTCCTTCAGGTGGAGGCAGGTGAAAGGCAACCATGCTGTACATTGATGTTTCTCTCCCTTCCTCCCTCCATCCCTTTCTCTCTCTCTAAAAATAATAAATAAAATCTTTTAAAATAAATAAATAAAGAATAATGTCCAGCATATGCAAAACTATAAATCAATAACACAAAAGGCAAAAAAGTCAATGTGACCTGTTAATTTACAGAAAACTCTAAGTGCCAATCAACATAAGAAAAAAGTATTCAATTTTACTAGTAATCAGGGAGAAGTAGATTAAAACCACATGAGATGCATTTCATACCTATCATAAAGAAGAGTAGGACTAGATTGGGCACAGTCCAAAGTTTATGCAACTTCAAGGATCACTTTAAGAAAAAGAATACAAAATTACAAGTACAAAATTAATTACAGGGATCCTAAAGGGACAGACAAAAGGACCTAATATTAAGCTTCATTTGTTGCATGGTAAATCTCTTCTTCATGAAATGCCTGAATGCGCCAAGGGTCGTGGAAGATGTAGAACAATAGGAACTCTTAAACTACTGCTGTGTGAATTGCAATCACTTCAAAGGGCTGTTTGGTACTATCTTCTAAGACTTGGCTATTCCACTCTTCAGTATATACACTTAAGAAATAGTGACATATTCAAAAGTGTTTGAAGCAATGGATTATGGAATTATACTTTGTTAAAAAATGGAATTTCAGGGCCCTGGCTGGTGGCATAGTAGATAAAGTGCCAGACTGTGAACCCAAAGGTCACTGGTTCGATTCCCAGTGAGGGCACATAACTAGGCTGCAAGCCAGGTCTCCAGCCAGCTCTGTAGCAGGAGGCAGGTGAAAGGCAACCAATCACACATTGATCTCTCTCTCTCTCTCTCTGCTTCTCTCCCTTCACCTCTCTCTAAAAATAATAAATAAAATATTTTTTGAAAAGTGGAATTTCACACAATGATGAAAATTAATTATTAGAGCTGCGCATAACATGTCCTGACAAGGACAAATGGAGTTAAAAATTATGAAAGTACAAATACAATATGATTTTATTTATATGCAGTTCAAAAACATGCCAAAATGCTTATGATGCCCTGTCATTGACCAATCAGAGGAGATCATGGCCCTAAAAGGACTTACCTGGAGAACTGATGAATATTCTATTGAAACTCTCCCCAGAGGCCTTCCCTAAGGTTCCTGCCTACAAGAGAAAAAATGCCTCAAGACCAAGTATCCAGTATGAACTCTTGCTCTCCCTCTGGGGAGCAGCTCCTGCCATTCTATTTTCTCTCTTCTTTTCCCAACTTCTTTTTTCACAGGCATTCAACACATTTTCTAAACTCTAAGGCAATGGGCAGCTGGCAGCTTGTCCCAGACTAATCCCCTGAATCTGTCCCCAAAGACCCCTTCCCAGTGAGCTAAGGCAGCCCAGCCTAGGCTCTCCTGTTGCTAAGCCCTTCCTTGTTTTATTGTCACCAGCTTTAATAAATGATTCCTCATCCCTAGCTGGTATGGTTCAGTGGATTGGCACTGGTCTGCAAACCCAAAGGTCACTGGTTCGTTTCCCAGTCAGGGCACATAACCAGGTTGCAAGCTAGATCTCCAGCCAGGTCCATAGCTGGAGGCAGGGGAAAGGTAACCACACATAGATGTTTCTCTCCCTTACTTCCTCTTTTCCTGCCCTTCTCTCTAAAGATAATGAATAAAAATCTTTAAAAAACAAACAAACAAAAAAAACCCCAAAAAACCACCCACACCCAAGACAGAAATTTACTCTCACAATTCTGAAGGCCAGAAATCCAAAATCAAGATGCCACAGGACTCTCTCTGTTCCCTGTGAGACACTGGGTGGAATTATTCCTTGGCTCCTCCTAGTTCCTGGTGGTGGCTGTCAATCCTTGCTTGGTATTTCTTGTTTTTTCTCTGTATTTCCTTCTTCTTCTTCTTCTTCTTCTTCTTCTTCTTCTTCTTCTTCTTCTTCTTCTTCTTCTTCTTCTTCTTCTTCTTCTTTAAAGATTTTATTTATTATTTTTAGAGAGAGGGGAAAGGAGAGGGGCAGAGAGGGAGAGAGACATCAATGTACGGTTGCCTTTCACCTGCCTCCAGCTACGGACCTGGCTGGAAACCTGGCTTGCAACCTGGTTATGTGCCCTGGTTGGGGAATCGAACCAGTGACCTTTGGGTTTGCAGGAAAGTGTCTTATCCACTGTGCCACCAGTCAGGGCCTTGTATTCCCTTCTTATTAGAAGGACACTAGTCATTTTGGATTAAGAGCCCATTCTATTCCAATATGACCTCATTTTAACTAACTTTATCTACAATGAACCTATTTCCAAATAAGGCCATTTGAAAATGCTGGCAGTTAGGACTTGAACATATCTTTTTCGGGAGGTGGGGGAGAGGGCAGGCAAGCAGATCCACAGCAAACATGCAGTAAAATACACAGTTCTTAAATGTATATTTTAGTGAATTCTGACAAATGTGTTTACCCACTTTTATTAGTTTTCTGCTGATCTTATAATATATTACCACAAATGGTGGCTTAAAACAATATAAATTTGTTAGCTTATACTTCTGTAAGTCAGAAGTCTGAAATGGGTCCATTGGGCTAAAATCAAGGTGTTGATAGGACTGTATTCCTTTCTGGGGCTTCTAGTGGGTAATCTATTTCATTGCCTTTTCCAACTTCTAGAGACCACTTACACTCCTTGGCTGATACCCTTCTCCATCTTCAAAGCCAGCAATGTAATGTCTCTCTACCCTTTCTTCTGTTGTCAATGTCTCTCTTTGTCTATAGGTAGGAAAGTTTCTTTGCATTTAATGGCTCATATTATCTCACCACCTCAAGGCCAGTCTCAATGGGCAAGCAGCATTGTTCCCTCTCAGATCCCTCTCCCACATACAGAGCCACAACATGGTGAAGCAGTTCTCCCCACACTGATGAATTCCTAAGGCTCTGCCCCTCACAATGTAACAAGTGAGACAGACCTACTTAAGACAGAGGCAAACACAGAAAGCTGCTAATCTAGGGAGACAGAGAAGTATGTCCCCAAAGAGAGAGCAGATCAAGGTGCCAGAGGAAGAACTAAGCAATGAAGAGAGAGCCAACATAAGAGATGCAGAGTTCAAAACACTGGTGATTAAGATGCTCACAGACTTGGCAGATATGATTAAATACACCAAATGCAGAAAGGAAGAAGGGAAGGCTAGGCTATGTGAAGTGAAAAAAATATACATAAAATCAAGGGTGAAGAAAAGAAAACTGGGGTTCAAGTCAATGATTTGAAACATAAGGAAGAAATAAACAATTAACCAGTACAGATAAAAGAAATAAGAATTGCAAAAAATGAAGAGAGGCATAAGAACCTCTGGGAAAACTTTAAACATGGCAATCTCCTAACCATAGAGGTGCCAGAAGGAGAAGAGGAACAGCAAGAAATTAAAAACTTATGTGAAAAAATAATGAAGAAAAACTTCTCTAATTTGGCAAAGGAAATAGACATATAGGTTCAAGAAGCACAGAGAGTCCCAAACAAGCTAGACCCAAATCAGACCACACCAAGACATCATAATTAAAATGCCAAAAGTTAAAGATAAAGAATCTTAAAGCAGCAAGAGAAAGGACAAGCCTTACCTACAAAGGGGTTCCAATAATACAATCAGCTAATTTCTCAAAAGAAACTTTGCAGGCAAGAAGTATTCAAAGTCATGAAAAGCAAGGACCTAAGACCAAGGTTATGCTATTCAGCAAAGCTATCATTCAGAATGGAAGGGCAGAAAAAGTGCTTTCCAGACAAGGTAAAGCTATTCTATAGTTCATCATCACCAAGCCATTATTATATGAAATGTTAAAAAGACTTATTAAGAAAAAGAGGATCAAAATTAAAATGACAACAAACACAACTATCAACAACAGGATCTAAAAAATTAAAACAAAAACTAAGCAGACAACCAGAAAGGAAACAGAATCAAAGATCTGGGGAACATTTAGAGAGGTGTCAGCTGGGAGGGGGAAGGGGAAGAAGGGGGAAAGACACAGGGGTTAAGAAGACAAGCACAGGGTTTGGTGGGTGCAGAATAGACAGGAAGATGTTAAGAATAGTACAGGAAAAGGTAATGCCAAAGAACTTACAAGCATGATCCATGGACATGAAATAGGCGGGGTGGGATTGTTGGAGGGAAGGGGTGCTGGGTGGAGGGGAGCAAAAGGAAAAGAAATTGGGGGTGGATGGGGAGGGGGACAGAGGGGAGCAAAAAGGGGATGGGTGTAATACAACAACAATAAAATTTAAAAAAAAAAGAAATTGAGACAAATGTAACAGCATAATCAATAAAGAAATGCAGGGTTAGTACAGCCTCTGGACAACGTAACCTGGGAACTAAGTTTCCTGACTGTTGTTCAGCATTAAATGTATCCAAGTGAAGGCAAGAAACAGATCTACTAACAGATCTACAAGATGCCTGCTACTACAGAAATCATGTAATTAGCACATGGGAGATGAAGGGGATGATAGGATGAGGTCGCTAAGAGCAATAGCCTTACTAGGGGGCCCAATGGACATAAAGAGCTACAGGAAAATGCAAGAGTCTGTGTAAACCTGAAAACTAATGAGGGTCCATGATGAGGAAACTCATGTGAAAGTCTATGGAATCTGTTGCCTAAATGGGAAGGAACATCAAACATTTGTTCAGTTGCAACTGTTCCAAGTGGGCAGAGCCAGAAGTCAGAAAAATGTGCTATAAATCAAGCCCACTTTTTCTCCTTCCCCTCTGACTTCTAATAGTACAGGAGATCTGAAGTCATGGCTTCTTCACTTCTGTCTTCCAAGACTCATGGACCATTTTCCCCCAGGAATTTAAAACTCATAACTATAAACAGAAAAACTCTGGGCTCTAGTGTTTCACCTTGTATAAGTTAACAACACAAGTCAGTGTTGTGGAACCATCGGGACATGAACTTTCATTTTCACACACAAGATCTCTCTTTGTAACTCAATGCATCATGTTCAATTACCAACCAAGATTAAGAACAATGAACAGAGGTAAAATTATGAACACAATCTAACAAGACTGTTTTCTTCCAAGGTCTCCTAGCAATGGTCAATTTTTGTGAGAAACAGAGATGTGGTGTCCCCTACAAACAATGTGAAAGATACATGTTTCAATCACAAAAACTGAAGGGGAGAATACATGTCAAGTCAGAAAATTCTAGTATCTGTAACAGTGGACCAGAAAAAAAATCAGCAATACAGGTCTCATATCATGATCACATACTAGAAACAGAGTAAAAAGTATCAATAAACTTTTAATGTAAAAATTATATTGTTATGCATGAAAAATATACCCAACTTATCACCCATGTCTCAAAAAAATATTGCAGCAGAAATGAGACTATTTATATATAACCATATAATTATTTAAACAGCATATATGTAGCATAGGAAATAAGGGATATAGGAGCATATGTATGAAATATTCATATCAGGAACATGAACTAGAAATAGACTGGGATCTTTATTAACAATAAGTCACTTACAAAGACAAGTCCATATTTTTAAAAACTATGATTATTTTCCTTCTCTGAGTTTTCATGTAGGGATAAAGAGAAACTCTAAAGATTTTGGCTCATTGGCTCCTTTCATAAAGTTTCTCTCCAATGCATTTGCTTGCACTTACAAGGCCTTAAGGATGAAAATGTTTTCCCATATTTCTTATTTTCAGTTTGTTTGTTTTTTTTCCATGTGTGCCCTCACGTGTACTTGTAGACTGTGGATTGCTTGAATGATTCCCAGTTTTTACACTGATAAGGTTTGTACCAGTATGTATTCTCACATGTTCTCAAAGGTGGGAGTGATAACTGAAGGCTTTCCCACACTCCTTGTATTCTAGGGTTCTCCCATGTGCATTCTTGCATGTATTCAAAGGGAGGCATGACAAGGGAAGGCTTTCTCACATTCCTTAATCACAGGGTTTGTCTTCACTGTGCTTTCTTATGTGTCTTTGCATTGATGAAAAAACTGAAGTATTTCCCACATTCTTTACATTCATAGGGTTTCTCCCCAGTGTGCATTCTCACATGTTCTCATAGATGAGAGTGACAACTGAAGGTTTTCCCATACTCCCCAGCATGCATTCTTACATGTACTTGAAGGGAGGCATGACACCTAAAGATTTTCCCATGCTTCTTATAGTCATAGTGTATCTGCCCAGTGTGTTCTCAAATGCGCTTGCAGCTGGTGGAAATCCTGAGTTCGTTCCCATACTCCTTACATTCATAGGATTTCTCCTCACTGCATGTTCTCACATGATACTTAAAAGAGTTTGGTTAACTAAAGGTTTTCCCACACTCCTTACATGCATAGGGTTTCTCTCTGCTGTGTATTCTAACCTGTACTTGAAGGTTGCAATGATAACTGAAGACTCCCACATTCCTTGCGCACATAGGGTTTCTCTCCACAGTGCACTCTCACATGTTTCTGTAGGGATGACAACCACCTGAAGGCTTTCAAACACAGCTTACATTCACAGGGTTACCTCCCACTGTGTGTTTCCATGTGTCTTTGAAGAGGGGAATCCAGTTTGGATCCTCACATGTTTTTCCAAGGATGAAAAAAATCTGAAGGCTTTGCACTGCTTTCATTCATAGGATTTATCTCCGCTGTACATCCTATGTGTTACTGAAGAAAGAAAGAGCAACTGTAAGCTTTTCTAATGCTCAAAAAATTATTTTTACCACTCAAGTTGTTTATGCCTCTCTTAGATGCACCTCCAGTATCCTGACATTGGTAGGGTTTCTCCACAAAGTACATTTCCTCAAGAGTCTTTAGGCACAAGACCAAACTGCAAGCTTGCCAGCATTCCTTACTTGGGTAAGCTGTATATCCAGTCTAAGATCTTTCCTGCTGCTGAAGAAAAGAACATTCCAGGAATACTTTTCCGCATATAGTGAGTGCATTCACTGGGTTGAACTCCCACCAACTATCTCTCATGCACAGAAAGATTTATCATTGGATTCAGGATGTGCTCACATTCATTAGCTTCATTAGTTTCACAGAGATCCTCCTGCAAATGACTTCTACAGGGCATCTTTTAGGTCAAGTTCTCATCTCCATTATTATTATGTAATTGGCTTTTATCAAAAACTGCCCCAAAATAATTTCCTGTAAATCTTAATGTTTTCTTTTCAACAAGTATTCTATTGTCCAAAATGCTACTCTGAGAACTAGTTCACTTGTTTTGACTTGAATGCAACACTCTAGAACCTGTTTCTCCTAATGGGTTCTGCTGTCTTAATATTGGCAGACTGAGAGGCCCTAGATGAAGTCTTTCTCCTTGGCCCAAGCTAGCACTGGGAGATGAAATGGTGCATGACTGCTCTGGGACAAAACACACTGAGGTCATGTTCCGGCTGGTCTCAGCATCACCTTTCAGTAGAGCTTCCTCTGGGAATAGTCCAGCAAAGCATGCTCTTCCCACAAAGACCAGCCACATCCACAAAGATCACTGAGTTCATCTCTACACTGCTCAAGAAATGACAACTCATGGCTCTCAACCAGGGCAGGTGAGAGCAATGGTGACAGAACACCTGGGGTTGTGCACAGAACACCTGCTGTACCACTGTTGTGGAACCTGCATAAAACTTTTGAGGTTCATCTATGTTATTATGTGTATCAGTTGCCCATTCCTTTTGTTGTTGAGTAGTATTTCATTGCATGAACATGCAACAATTTGTTTGTATATCTCTTATTGATGAATAGCTGAGCTGCTTGCAGTCTGGGGCAATTATAAACTTTCTTATTCAGGTACTTTTTAGGCACATGTTTTCATTCCTGTTGGGTGAAAACCTAGAAGAATTCTGGGTCATGGGATCTTTAGTTTTATATGAAACCGCTAAATTGTTTTCCACAAGTGGTTTTTACCTATTTAAATTCCTAACATCGATGTATGGGAATTCCAGTTACTCCCCATCTTTTCCAGTATTTAATACTATTGATTTTTTTGGTTCTAGCCATTAAATAGGTGTTTGTTAATTTTTTTTAAAAAAGTATTTTGCCCTGGCTGGTGGCACAGTGGATAAGCCAACCCAAAGGTAGCTGGTTCGATTCCCCAGCCAGGGCACATAACCAGGTTGCAAGCCAGGTCTCCAGCCAGGTCCATAGCTGGAGGCAGGTGAAAGGCAACCATACATTGATTCTTCTCTCCCTCCCTGCGTCTTTCCCTTCACCCTTCTCTGGAAATAATAACATCTTTGAAAAAAAAAAAGAAGTATTTTCTCCCCTCAAATAACAAGATAAAGAATAGTCCTCAAATGGTGGACCAAAATTTATGAAGTAAACTTTGGTGGTATAAGTTGGCAAATTATTTTTAATGACATTACATGATTATAACTTAGAAGCACTCTTTAAAAATTAATAACATTTGAACATTAATGTAACAAATTTATTAATTTACACATATATCCTAGGAAACAAATATTTTTCTCTTGTCAGATTTTATTCTTATAATTGACATGATTACTTGAATTAAACAACTTCTCTTGGTTTTGCAACATTCTCCCTGTTCTGAATATAAGCTATGTTTTATTTATTTTTCCATTCCTTCTGTGTGGCACTGTGCTGGGAATAAAACCAGTGCTTAATAAGATGGTTGAGTGAATGAACAAACAAACAAACAAACATGTTGAGTTAAAGCATAAATATAAAAGATTAGAATTATCTATCTTCCTTTTGATAGAAAATCACAATTTAAAAATTTGGCTGAAATCTTAATTTGACCCCAGTTTCGCATTTGGGATGAGATAAAAATATCTTTTTGTTTTATTCCTCATTAATGATGAAAAAAACCTGTTGAATTTAAGAAGAAAATTAGCATTTTTGGAAAAAATTAGGGATTTTTGATGTCCGTGGTCTCATAAAGTGCCAAATTTTCCATCCACAGGGTTGTTTTAGTTGTGATATCATGACTCATAACATTTTTGAGATGGATGTTTTCATATTTAGCAGCCTAGTGTTAATTACCCTATTCTACAACACTAAGAGCCGTGGCCTCCTGGGCAGTACTGAATTCTACTAGAAGTGAGAGCCCTTGGATAAAATTGTCATGAGTGAGTCAAATTCAATTTAAATATAACAGAGTGCCCATCTGGTTGTCAAGAATCTGTGGTTAGCAATCAGGGATCCTGTTAAAGCTCTGCAAGTGCAAAAATTTCAGGGAAATGGTCCATAATTTTCATCAGATTTTGTAAACCCAAGAAACAGGAAAAATTACAGAGTAATCGGATTTTTAAAGTTGTATTTATTTTTGTTGTATTACAATTGTTTCATTTTCCCCCCCGCATTGCTCTCCTCCGCCCACCCTCCCCGCCCCCTCTCCCACCTCTTCGTCGATCCCCACCTCTTCCGTCATCCATGAGTAATCAGATTTAATATTGTGACTACATTGATTTGTCTGTATGTCAATTTGTGTCTAACAATTAGTGGACTCGTTCAACTAATTAACTTGATTTTTCTTCTTTTTACCTGACCTTTCAAGTGTTTGGTTGAAAAGATCAAAACAAGTTTCCTGGAACAATGCAGGTGCACCCCCAGACGTCATTGACAAAAAGGGCAGAAATTACACCAGGAGGCAAATCTCTTGTCATGAAGAGAAAAACAAAACTTCACCTCCCTTAGATTTATTGTTATGTCTAGACTTCCAATCACATTGATTTTTCTAATAGACTCTAGATTGCTTTTTCAAATGCTCAATTTGCCCATACAGAATATCCTTTTGTTTTCTTGAGGAGTTAGGAACTGAGGCAGTTATTCTTTTGCATTTCATAAAGACTGACCTCAAAAGAATGCAATCTATCAAAGAAACTAATTCCCAGTTTAATATGAGTTTCTATTAATTCCCCTTAGTGTCAAGATGAGACAAGACACCATTCACATTTTAGAAGGGAGAGAAAAGCATAAAACCAACCAGTAATTACCAATTAGAACCAAATTAAACTTTCTGATGTCTTTTATTCTGGTTAAACTTGAGTCAATTTAGAAGAGAGTACAAAAGGAAAAAAAAAAAAAAAAACAATCCTAGAGAATACAATCCAAGAGAAACTCATGGAGTTGAGTGACCCAGTGTAGTCACGGGTCATCTTCCTATGTATTTGGGGCTGAAGCATAGTTGAGGAAGGGAGTGGGTGGTGATAATGAAACATTTGCAGGAAGTACACTTTGTACAAACCTGAAAACAGTCACCTGGGGCTTATGACTCTTGTACCAAGCATGAATTACATTTTCTTTATTGCTTACGGTTTTTTAGATTTGTTTACTATATGCGGTCATGTGATAAAACTTCTTGTAGCAATATCGGAATGAAGAATTGCATTTTATATTTAAATAGAACGTTACAACCTTTGGTCCTCATCATTCCTGGCCTCCCTCCCATTGCTAGTTTTCATTTTAGAGGTGGGACTCCCAGTAAAATCATGGGTGTGTAGGGTACATTGGGATGGGATGGCCATACTGGTCATTTTGAAACTACCTTTCGCTTTATTGCCAACATTATTTAACGTTTTGGAACTGAGTCAAGTTCATCTTTTGGGGAATTTAATGAGCTGACTGTATTTTGCACCAGCCTCATCATGGTAGAATTTTCTAGTACACAGTAAAGGTTTCTAACATAGATGTTGTCCACAACAGTTCTAACACCTGGATAATAATAAGACAGAATTTATTCATTTCTATATCTCTGGCAAATCAAAGGGTCTCTTTTGGTCATTTTCCTAGTTCTTGATGCAACATGTTACCCTTTCCACTTCCTTCCTGAAGCTCTGCTGTCTATAATTTTGACTACTTTTGATTCTCTGTTTTTTTTTCAAATTTAATTTTATTGTTGTATTACATCCATCCCCTTTTTACTCCCCTCTGTCCCCTTCCCCTCCCACTCACCAACAAGTCAATCCGTTTTTGGTTTTGTTTTTCCATCAGTCTCCATATTGCTGGTTCTTCCTTCTACCATTGCTTCTGTCCCCAGGGACCTGGTTTGTTCTCTTTACATTCACTCTTTCAGAGAACTTTATTTTCTCTTTGGTCATTATTCCAAAATCAGCATCTCTACTCCTCCTCTTCATTCAAATGCAGATCTTGTACTTCTAACCACCCACATGAATGCTTCCTTTAAGTTACTCTGTGACTCCTCAAACTCAGAATATCTAAAATTTAATGTAGCTACTTTAAACTATAATACAGTAACATTCATGTGTCAGTCCTGCAAGGTGAAAAAATTTTAGAAATATTCATTCTAAAGAATGTGGAGAATCAGGGCTCCTTGTATTCTGTGAGTACAGGTGTTCACTAGTATACATTATTTATTTGGCAATATTTACCAATATTTGAAAGACATTTATTAGGTGAGGATGGGGAGGTGGAGGGATCCAGAAAACAAAACAAAACAAAACAAAACAAAACAACTCATGGACACTGACAACAGGGTGGTGACTGCAGGGGGTGGGTGGCCCTGGGAGAGGGTATAAGGGGGATAAATGGGAATGGAAAAAATACAGTAACAAGCCCTGGCTGGTGGCATAGTGGATAAGGTGCCAGCCTGCAAACCCAAAGGTTGCTGGTTCAATTCCCAGCCAGGGCACATAATCAGATTGCAAGCCAGGTCTCCAGCCATGTCCGTGGCTGGAGGCAGGTGAAACGCAACCATACATTGATATTTCTCTCCCTCTCTACCTCTCCCCCTTCCCCTCTGAAAAATAATAAATAAAATATTTTTTAAATACAGTAAACATAATTTAAAAGAAAATTAACAAAATAAAAAAAATTATTAAATATTTAAGATTTAAAATGCATTGTGAAGCAATCTAAAACATTTAAAACAAATAGTTTAACTTATTTAATAGGTTTATATATAAGCATGTCAAAATCTTAATGAAATCCAATTATGTAGTGCATAATGTAGACAGGAATAGAATCTAACATTATGCAGACATTTTCTAAATAAAAGCTTTCTGGAGCACAACTGTATATAAACATGGGTAAGATAAGCAAAGACTAGTTCTGTGGAACATTTTGAAATCAAGGGTCTGAAACATAATAAAAATTTCAGGGAGGTATATGGAGCTATCCTAAAGTTTTTTCACATTGGTTATTTTGACATTTTTTCATTAGATTATCTAGTCATGTCAACAATACATGTGATTTTCCAGGAATAACAAATCCTCCAAACCAAAACACCAATCGAGGTCCAGTATACTTAAAAATATCCTCCCATTGGAAGTGCTATCAGCATAATCTTTGCAACTAGCCCAAAGCATATACTTAAGAAGTTTTTATAATTTGTTTGTGATGTTCGTGTTTAATTCTTATGCCAAACTGTTTTCTGATGAAGACAGCATTGTGCTTTATGCAAAACGGAAACCTCAAAATAATCATCATAAAGCTTCTAACATTTATGGGAGAATAAACTAGGACGTTCCACAGATATAAGATGAAATCCACAATGTTGGAATTATAAGTGATTAAGGAGACCCAGAGGGAAGACAAACCCAAACCACCATTATAAGAATGAAATATGATATGGTCCAAGATGTATCCTTAAAGTTTTGTCTCAACCTTCAGTCTGAATTATAAGGATTAATCTTCAGTTCAGTCCAGCCAGCAAAAATTGTGTAATTTTCCATTGTATTTATTGTACTGACTATGTACATTCTAGAAGTTTCCTTTAGTGCTGCACTGTTGTACTTTTTTTTTTTAATAGATTTTTTACTCATTATCTTTAGAGAGAGAAGGGCAGGGAGGGAGGAGGAAAGGGAGAGAAACATCAATGGTTGCCTTTCACCTGCCTCCAACTATGGACCTGGCTGGAGACCTGGGCTTGCAACCTAGTTATGTGCACTGACTGGGAATCGAACCAGCGACCTTTGGGTTCGAAGGCTGGCACCTATCCACTGAGCCACCAGCCAGGGCCTGTTGCACTTTTTGTCCCAGCAATTTGAGGGCATGCAAATTCTACAAAGTCATCAATAAGAACAGACTATTCCCCTTCTTCATCATAATTAGACATGTCATCTGTAATCATTGTACTGAAGTCTAAAGGAAGATTCCAAGTATCTCTGGCATTGATTGTTTATGATAGTCCAACAAAAATTTATTCTATAAGTCTAAGAATTTAAATCTTTCATTAAGCACTAAATTCCAGTAGGCAATGGCCATTTCTAAATCTAATCCTTTTTGTCCTAGATTTCTTGCAAAATTAAAAGTAAAGTGGTAAAAATCCTTAAACCATCCTGTTCTTTCAATTCTTGATCCATCTTGGGTATCTGGGCCTTCAGTTTTTCCATGCTGTCAGATCCTAATCCAGTCATGCTGTCCATGAACTCTTGTTTGGAGAACTCACACTGTGTTGCTGCTCTGAACTTTCACATAGTGATCAATCAAAGCTTGAATAAAGGGAGCTACCACCTGGTACAACCAGGTATTTAAGACCTCAGGCACTCTATTCGTCTCTCATGACCAACTTTCAAGCTCTCCTCATTCCAGCACATGTGGCTGAATGGTGGACTTATCTTCCCTTGACACAGATCATTTCCCAGGAACTACTCTATCTCCTGAGCTTCAGGTACAGTCATTTTTAGGAGTGCTCAACTGTTCCCTCAGAGCCTCACTGCTTATCTTGCCCAAATTGTCCATAGGCACTCTTAAGTAAATGCAGTTCTCATACTGTGATTATTAGGCTGCATTGGCAATTGGTTTAGGTACACTTTACAAGTGCATTATTGTGCAGGCACATAATTTACAATTGATTATATGATACTGCTATCATTTCTAGAAGAATAAAAGTATGGCATCAGGCATTTGGCTACAAATATAACCCTGCTATTGCAGCATTGCTCCTATGGAAAAGTAAGATTAAATTCACAATGTTTTGATTTATTATGCCTTTTTGAGTAAGGTAACCCATTGTAAGTTTAAGAACTGCTTGTTCTACTATTATTATGTGCAATCATCGAACGTTTGTTGAATTCATTATGAGGAGATTGAATTGGTTAGAACTGCCAACTTTGATACCATGTAATCAGAATTTTAGGAACATAATGGACAGAATGAATTGTCATGGGCAGTTGGGTATGAAAGAGAAGGGAAAATGACTAACTTTCTTGAAAAAAGGACTTTTCTTAACAAAGTTCACTATTAATTAAAAAGACTTTTAGGTGTTTGCACTTAGTGCTGCATTGCTCTTTAAAAGAAAAGTAAACAGGATTCTCATTGACTTTTCTCTAACGTTCCAGTAACATTAAAAAAATATTTTACCAGGACATTTATCTGATCCAAGCTAACTCAGCAAGGAAAGATAGCCAGGATCAGATGACAGGCTACTGTAGTCTATGTACCTTACAGACATAATTGTTAGCTCAGAAATTCATTATTTTACATTTAATTTTAAATTAATTACCAACCCTAAGTGTTATCTTCTACTTGCTTGCACATTTATAGAGCTCTGAAAAATCTCCTGAGTGTTCCATCCATTGGTTTGTCTCCCCTCCACCCAATGCCCCATGGAATTTTAAAAAAATACATAGCTTTTATTGCATCTTTGAAATATGAAAAATAAGTTTGAGAAATCAACTAGCATATTGCTGGTTCTGTAACTGGACAACTCAGATCTTATTTGTCAGCCAGCTGGACTGTTTCTTTCTCAAAAACATAGGTACCATTGCTGAATTTCTGATACCCCTGTTTTTAACTCTGTGGCTTTCAGAATCTAAATGGCTGAATTCAAGTTCAATGTTGTTTTCTTTGAGAATTAACTCATCTTTCTAGGTTTCATATACTGAACAGGCAACACCTGACCTCATCTGAACCCTGTGAATCTATTTTTTTGCCCAAACAATTTTTTATTTCAACAAGAAAACCATTCTCCTAAGTGACAACACTGATGGGGAAGTGAGCGGACACAGACCTCATTTCGTAATGGAGACTCAGTGTAACGCTCCTGACCATGTTCTTTCTGTTCATGGTGGCAGACAGTGCAAACAGTAGCCAGTTCTTTTCTGTTTCTCCACCACTTGTCAGCCTGGAGCCTCTTCTTTTTCTTCCCAAGGAGACTAACTTCTACATTGATGTGATTGAAGTCCCTCCAAAGGGTGCCTCTGGGGACCTTAACAATAACTGTATGTCCCTTCGGAGTGATGTTGACTAGAATGTTAACGGTCTGATAGCAGACAATGGATTTTATCCTCATAGTAGATGTGGGAAACAAAAAAGTCCTGTGGAATATATTTAATGTTTCCTCTCAGTTTTGGTAGTGCCTTACTCTTAACTAGCTAAAGCCTGGTTTGGATGTGTGTGTTGGGGTGGGGGGTAAAATGGCAGCCAGGGTGCTGGTTTCTCTCAGCAAATCTGTTTTTAGCAAGAGGCATGGAGGGCAAGAGGAGAGTGACTCTGGCTCTAGTTGCTGCTCTAGCGTCCCAGAGTCACACATTGGCTTGTCTTTTCACTCAGCAACCAAAGCAATATTTGATTATATGGTGGTCGTGGGGGGACCCAAAAATATTACTTTCTTGAGGGTGGGCCCCTCATAGTACAGGCTTTTCCCTGTTAGATGAGTGTGCTAGGAGCCCATCTGTATCAGTAACCAACTGGTTTGTTGTGAAAGGCTGTATTTGGCTTCAGTGACTTTTTTTTTTTTAAGCCTCTTTCAACATGTTTGCCCATTTCATGATGGGTGATTTATAAGCACACCTACCCACACCACGCTGAGTGTTCAGCAGTTTTGTTTTGTTTTAAAGATTTTATTTATTATTTTTAGAGAGAAGGGCAGGGAGAGAGGCAAAGAGGGAGAGAAATATCAATGTGAGGTTGCCTTTCACATGCCTCCAGTTACGTACCTGGCTGGAGACCTGGCTGGAGACCTGGGTATGTGCCCTAGCTGGGAATCAAACCAGCTTTGGGTTCACAGGCCAGTGCCTATCCACTGAGCCACCAACCAGGGCTTGTTGACCAAAAATGGCATGGTTTTTTGATAGGTACTTATTCATTGCCATTTTTTGCCTTTGTACTTGTGTTCCTCTCTCTCTCTCTCTCTCTCTCTCTCTCTTTTCCCTCTTTTCTTATCTTCTTAAAGTGGTCACTTTAGCATCTCTTACAATGCTGGTTTGGCAGAGGTGCATCCTTTTAGCCTTTGTTTTGTTCTAGGGAACTCCTTATTTCATTTTCCATTTTAAATGAGAGCCTTATTGAGTAGAGTAGTCTTGGTTGTACGTTTTTGCTTTTCATTACTTAGAATACTTCTTGCCACTCCCTCTGGCCTGTAGCATTTCTGCTGAGAAATCAACTGGTAGCCTTATCAGGGCTTCCTTGTGTCCTATGGCTTTCCCTATTCACCCAATTTCACCATAGGTCACTTATTTTTGTTTGTTTGTTTCCCTAGATGAAAAAAATTCCTCAAAGGGAAATATTTTGCTGAGGCAGAAGAGAGGAAACAAAAAATGGCAGAAGCACTAAAAGGCATCAAAATAGGCAAGGTCAAAAACTTTTTGGGGGGGGGTTAAAAATATTTTATTTTTTATTTTTAGAGGGAGGGGTAGGGAGAGAGGCAGAGAGGGAGAGAGACATTAATGTATGGTTGCCTTTCACCTGCCTCCAGCTACAGACCTGGCTGGAGACCTGGCTTGCAACCTGGCTATGTGCCCTGGCTGGGAATTGAACCAGCGAGCTTTGGGTTTGCAGGCTGGCACCTTATCCACTGTGCCACCAGCCAGGGCCCCAAAAACTGTTTTGAGCAATGGAAAAAATGTCTCTGTAGATGTATCACATCATTTGAGAAACCTTTGAAGGTGACCAAAGTTTAAACATGTAAAAATAAGTACACAAGTTTTTAATAAATAAAATCCATTTTTTGGGGTCCTCTCTTATATAGTTCGTCTTGTGGAGCATGCTATTCAGATATTAACTTAGGGTCCAAGATAGCTGCAGAGTAGCTGGAAGCTCCATTCACTTGCTTCTAGACCTGGACCTGTCTTGCAGCTAAACCACAGAGAAATCAACTTGAAAATCCAGCAGACAGTGAATGAGAGGCGAATGTGAGTGCGTTCAAAGATGAGAGTGTGGGGAATGTGCATGAGTGGGCAAGGGCTTGCAAACTGAAAAGGGAACCAACAATATAGGAAAACACATTTGCCAGTGATATCTTGGACAAGGGTTTAATCTGCAAAATATATATAAAGAACTCCTATGAATCAACCCCAGGAAGATAAACAATCCAATTAAAAAATGGGCAAAGGACCTGAACAGACACTTCTTCAAGGAAGACATACAGAGGACCCATAGACATATGAAAGGGTGTTCAACATCGCTTAGCCGTAAGAGCGGTGCAAATGTTAAAAGCATGATGAGATGTTACCTCACATTGCTCAGAATGGCCATCATTAACAAATCAACAAGCAAGTGCTGGAGAGGACACAGAGAAAAAGGAATCCAAGAGCATTTTTGGTGGGAATGCAGACTGGTACAGACCCTGTGGAAAATAGTAAGGAATTTCCTCAAAAACACTAAAAATGGAACTACCTTTTGATCCAGTGATCCCACTGCTGGGATTATACCCTAAGAATCCTGAAACCCCAATTCAAAAGAACCTATGGACCCCTATGTTCATAGTAGCATTATATATAATACCCAAGTGCTAGAAACGGCCTAAGTGCCCATCAGTAAATGAGTGGATCAGAAAACTGTGGTACATGTACACAATGGAATACTACACAGCAGAAAGAAGGAATTCCTACTCTGCATGACAGCATGGATGGAAGTGGAGATTATTATGCTATGTGAAATAAGGCAATAAAAGACAAATACCATATGATTTCAACTGTAAGTGGAAACTAATGAACAAAACAAAGAGCAAAATAAAACCAGAGACATGGAAATAAGGAACAAACTGACAGTGTCCAGAGGGGTGGGGGAAGGAGGATAATGGGAGGAAGAAGGGGAAGGGTCTAGTCAATTATAAAGAATACATGTAGCCCTGGCTGGTAGCACAGTGGTTAAGGTGCCGGCCTGCGAACCCAAAGGTCACAGGTTTGATTCCCCAGCCAGGGCACATAACCAGGTTGCAAACCAGGTCTCCAGTCCAGTCTGTGGCTGGAGGCAGGTGAAACGCAACCATACATTGATGTTTCTCTCCCTCTCTGCCTCTCTCCCTTCCCCTCCTTCTAAAAAAAATAATGAAATAAAAAAATCTTAAAAAAAAAAAAAAAAAAGAATACATGGACATTGACAACAGTGTGGAGATTGACTGTGGGAGTGGGGCAGGGGCTGGGAGGAGCAGGGAAATAGGGATAATTGTAATTGAACAAAAATAAAATAATCCATATAAAAATTAAAATGAAAAAATTTTAATTTTTCAGTGAGAAAGGCTATATCCTGGCAAGACTAATAGATAGGCATAGAGTATAATAAATTTGGATCTTTAAAAAAGGATATTAAATGAGACTAGGCTCAGCAATAAAGTCTAAGACCCCTTTGTTAATCCTTTCCTTCATTTTTTATCCTTACCCTTTCTTTTTTTATTTTAAAATATTTTATTTATTATTATTTTTTAGAGAGAGGGGAAGGGAGAGAGGCAGAGAGGGAGAGAGACATCAATGTATGGTTGCCCTTCACCTGCCTCCAGCTACAGACTTGACTGGAGACTTGGCTTGCAACCTGGTTATGTGCCCTGGCTGGGAACCGAACCAGCGACCTTTGGGTTCACAGCCGGCACTTTATCCATTGGGCCCTAGTCAGGGCCCCTTACCCTTCCTTTATTTGAGAAAAATGTTTCCTCATATTCAACTTCTTAGACATTTTTTTGTGTGTCGATAATGGGAAAAATTTTATATCAAGAGTGTGAATTGAATATTTCCCTATCTATTGTAAGGGTTAGGATACCAATGGCAAGATCCCTAGTTCATATAACAGAAATCAACACCTCACTTTTTTAAAATTATATTTTATTGTTTAGGCTATTACAGTTGTCCCATTTTTTCCCGTTTATTGCCCTCCAGCCAGCCTCTACACACCCTCAGGCAATCCCCACACCATTGTTCATGTCCATGGGTCATGCATATATGTCCTTTGACTACTCTATTTCCTATACTGTACTTTATATCCCCATGACTATTTTGTAACTATCAATTTGTACATCTTAATCCCTTCACATTTTTCACTCTTCCCCTGAACTCCTTCCCATTTGGCAACCATCAAACATTCTCTGTATCAATGATTGTTTCTGTTGTGCTTGCTAGTTAATTTTATATTTTTTCAGATTCAATTGTTGTTAGGTAAGTATTTATTGCCATTTTATTGTTCATAGTTTTGATCTTTTTCGTAAATAAGTCCATTTAACATTTCATATAGTAATGGTTTGGTGATGATGAACTCCTTTCATTTTTCCTTGCCTGAAAAGCTGTTTATTGGCCTTTCGATTCCAAGTGATGTTTTTACTGGGTACAGCAATCTTGGCCTTAGATTCCTGCTTCCCGGCTAGAAGGTATTGACAATTGGAATATTCCTTGTCAATACCTTCTGGCCTGCAAAGTTTCATTTGAGAAATCAACTGACAGTCTTATGGGAAGTCCCTTGTAGGTAACAAACTTCTTTCCTCTTTCTGCTTTTAAGATTTTCTCTTTATCTTTAACCTTGGGCATTTTAATTACATGTCTTGGAGTGGGCCTCTATGTATCCATTTGTTTGGGACTCTCTGTGCTTCCTGGATTTGTATGTCTATTTTCTTCACCAAATTAGGAAAGTTTTCTTTCATTTTTTGTTCAAATAGATTTCCAATTTCTTGCAGTTTCTCTTCTCCTTCTAGCACCCCTATGATGCAAATGTTGGAACAGTTGAAGTTGAAGTTGTCCAAGGGGCTCTTTACACTATCCTCATTTTTTGAGATCTCTTTTCTTCTTCTTGTTCTGATTGGTTGTTTTTGCTTCCATATGTTTCAAATCATTGGTTCGATTCTTGGCTTCATCCACTCTACTATTGGTTTCCTGTAAATTGGTCTTTATTTCATTAATGCATCATTTCTGACTGGATATTTTTTATGCTGTTGAGGTCCTCACTAAGTTTCTTGATCATCCTTATAACCAGTGTTTTGAACTCTGAATCTGATAGATTGCTTATTTCCTTTTTGTTTAGTTGGGTTTTTTGTTTTGTTTTGTTTTGTTTTGTTTTTGAGTTTTGATTTGTTCTTCCATTTGGGCCATGCTTCTTTGTCTCCTCATTTTAGCAGCCTCCCTGTGTTTGTTTTTATGTATTAGGAAGAGCTACTATATCTCCAAGGCTAAAAAGGGGGCTTAATATAGTACGTGTCCTATAGGGTTCATGGCACAGCCACCTCTACACAAGCTGGGCACTCAAAGTGAGCCCACTCTGTGGGCTGTGTACACCCTCCTGCTGTAGTTGAGCCTTGATTGCTATTGGCACATCCATTGCCTATGTTGTGTCCAGGGTCACATAGCATTATTCACAAAGTGACCTGAAGATGGTTGCCACTTGTGCAGGGCTTGGAGGCCTCCTGGGGAGGCCAAGCTGTAAACAAAGGCCAGCTGCTGCTAGTGCCAGGACTAGGCAAACTTAGTGAGAGATACCAGGATCGTTGAAGCCAGATGTTGCTTCTTTGAGATAATTTAGGGAAATCTGAAGTATGGCCATTCATGTAGAAAAATCACTGGGAACAGCTTGGGTGGCCTGAAAGGTGGGTGGGGCAGGGCCTCAGGGAATCATCAACCTGGGACCAACAGTGTGAGGGAGGTTGATGGGGTCTCACAGATGGTGCCTTCTATTGCTTTGTGATGGGGAAGACTCAGAAAAGGAACAATGTGCCCCTGGTTGGTAGCACAGTGGTTAAGGCGCCGGCCTGCGAACCCAAAGGTTGCAGGTTCGATTCCCCAGCCAGGGCACATAACCAGGTTGCAAACCAGGTCTCCAATCAGGTCTGTGACTGGAGGCAGGTGAAACGCAACCATACATTGATGTCTCTCTCCCCCCCTGCCTCTCTTCCTTCCCCTCTTTCTAAAAATAATGAAATAAAATATTAAAAAAAAAAAAAAAAGAAAAGGAACAATGGCCTTTGCCAGCACTTTTGTCTGGGAGAATGCTGCTCCCCAGCTCTTATCATGATGCCAGACATTTCAGTTCCTCTCCATATGTCTCCAAAGCCTTTCAATCCACTTCTCTGGTGCTGCAGTTCAGAGGGAGTGAGTCCAAGTAAGTCAATATGGGCCCTTTAAGAGAAACTGCCTGGGGCTCTAGAAGTTTATGTTCCATAGCCTCAATCCCTGCTGGTTTTTACAGCCAGAGGTTATGGAGCCATGTCTTCCTGGGATTGGAAACCTGGGCTGGGGGGCCACATGTGGGTGTGGGACCATCCTATTCTACATCTCCATCCATCCTACTAGTCTTGATGCAGTTTATTCTTTAATTCTGTAGTTGTAGCTTCCATTCAGCTCAATTTCTGACAGTTCTGAATGGTGATTCTTTTGTAGTTTAATTGTAATTTTGATGTGGTTGTGCTAGGAAGTGAACTTTGTTTTCCTATGTCATTATCTTGATCAGAAGCAGCATTGTACTCTTTTAACATGATTTTCTAAGAAGTTTGCTGAAGTTTTTACCTTATTAAGTATCCATTCAAAATTGATTGGCTGCCTACAATGTGCTTCCATTTCAATAATTTTCCAAATCGTGTAATTCAATGTTTTGTTCTATTTTATAGTTTTAGGAATAAAACATTATTTTAAAATTCAAAATAAGTTATGTAAACAATTACCATTATTATGTAATTTTTTAAAGTAAAAAACCCAAGATTAGTGATAGACGATTTTCCTTGTGAAAAATTCATGTCCATTAGAGGGTCAAGGAATGATCTTCCTTTCACTTTTCCTGCTGAGGAGACTTCAGATGTGGCAGCAAGTTATTTTGGATCATGTGGATATAGGTAACCACTCTAAGAAAAGTAGAACAAGATGGAAGGAGCCAAGGTTCCTGATGCCATGAAGATCCTGTACAAATAGGATATTCTTAGTTTCGTGTCAAATGATGCATCTTCTATTACAGCCTTATGGCTTATCCAGGTAAAGAAGTTAGACCCACTCAGCCATAGTGCCACAGGAATGCAGGCAGCCCTGAAAAGCAAAGGCAAGGCAGAGGATTCTCCAGTAGAGCTTCCAGAAGCAACCACCCCTGCTGACACCTTGATTTTAGCCTAGTGAGCCTGATTTGGGACTTTGGACCTGAGAAGTATAAGATAAAATTTGTGTTGTTTCAAGCCACTAAATTTCTGTTTATTTGTTACAGTAACAGCAGAAAACTAATACAAATACTTAGATGTTATTTGCTTTTTTTCCACTCTCATTCTCTCCTAAGTATAGTGGTTCTCTAGAGGTTGATGATGGGCTATCACAACAGATTGAAGGCTTCAGATATGAGACTCCAGCTATTATTAAGCTAGATATTAAAGAGGTTTGCAAAAATAAAAACAATGCTACTTTTCTTACTATTTTTTGTTTGTGATGAAAAATCATTATTTTTCTCATTTTTAAAAATAAACTTTTTAACTCATTATTTTCAGAGAGAAGGGCAGGGAAGGAGTAATAAAGGGAGAGAAGCACCAATGTACGGTTGCCTTTCACCTGCCTCCAGCTATAGACCTGGCTGGACACCTGGCTTGCAACCTGGTTATGTGCTCTGACTGGGAATCGAACCAGAGACCTTTAGGGTTCACAGGCCATCGCCAATCCGCTAAGCCACACCAGCCAGGGCTTATTGTGGGAGTCCTTAATGAACAATTTAGATGTCTACATCATTTTTTCAATTAACAGATTTCCCAAGCTCCTGCAAACAGGCGTGAAGTTACAAGTCTTTGACTAACACAGTCTTGTTTGTAGCTTTAAGAAAAGTGTTTTAGATGCACAACTGTGTACCTATAAGGAGGTGATATGTGTAATCACTGACATAGGTTCAACAGACACTGTTTCTATGAAGGGACAGAAAGTAAATATTTCAGTCTTTGTGAGCCATACAGTCTCCATTGCAAATGTTCAACTCTGCAGTTGAAATCTGCTACATACTGTGCAAATGAATGAGCATTCCAATTAATTTACTTATAAATACTAACATTTGAATTTCATGTAATTTTCACTTGTGAAGAAATATTATTATTCTCTGATTTTTCTCCCAACTATTAAAAAATACAGGCTGAACTCCTGGGGCTGTAGTTTCCTGAGCCCTGATCTATATAATCTAATTTCAGAAACACTGAGGGGTCTTTTCACTTGGTTCTGCCAAAACTTGTACTTCTATAGTGGATATTTGAGTCTTTAGATGAGGGATGAGGTTTTAAAAATAATTAATTGATTGATTTTGCATTTATTTATTTATTTTAAAGGATTTTATTATTTTCAGAGAGAGGGGAAGGGAGAGAAATACCAAAGTATAGTTGCCTTTCACCTGCCTCCAGCTATGGACCTGGCTGGAGACCTGGCTTGCAACCTGGTTATGTTGCCCTGGCTGGAAATTGAACCAGTGACCCTTGGGTTTGCAGGCCAGTGACTTATCCACTGTGTCACCAGCCAGATCACTGGGTTTTGTTTGTTTGTTTGTTTTAATTGTTTATGTATATATTTAAAGATACAAATTTCTTTTGAGGAGACAACACTTCTAGTTGTTATCAGCCTCTATAGTTGCATTTTAATAATTTGTGATTTTAATAAGGAGAAAATAGGGGGACCCTAAGTCTTCTCAAAGGAAACATGTCCTAAAAGAGTGTGGATATGAGGAAAAACTGGATTAGTAGGAAAATTTTGATGGCAGGAAAGGTAAGCTCCCCTTGTTCAAAATGTGGCCTAACATCATGGCTACTTGGATAGACTTTAAAGTTTTTACTTATGAATTTTAGAGAGAGAGAAAGGAGAGGGAGAGGGAGAGAAACATCAATTTGTTATTCCACTTATTTATGCATTCATTGGTTGATTCTTATATGAGCGTGGATGGGGGACCAAATCCACAACCTTGGTGGCTGGAGATGGCACTCGAACCAACTGAGCTACCTAGCTAGGGCTGCTCAGATACACTGCAAGTGCCAGCTTCTGCCAGGTCTTTGAAAAAGCCAGTCTAAAGGCATGTTGGACAGTACTGTTAATGCTAACTTCCCAATTAACTTTTGCCATATGGACACTGTATTTTGGTATAAGAGCAAAACTATATTTAGGAAGCCATGAATTAAAAATAACAGTTATCTTTATAAATTGGTCAGATGAACAGCTTGCACTCACCCATGCTTTATTTAACTAGACTTACATTGTCTAGTGCAGCAGCCACTAACCATGAGACTGTTGAGCATTTGAAATTTGACTTGTCTGAATGATAAGTGCTATTAGGTATAAAGTACACAGTAGATTTGAAAGACTTAATACAAAAGAGAATTGTCTTTTGTATTAAAATATCTTACTAATCTTACTAATCTTACTAATATTAAAATAGCTTACTAATAAAGTAAAATATCTTATTAATAATTTTACAATATGGATTTTATGATAAAATAATATTTTACACATTGGATTAAATAAAACTTATTAAGATTAATATCACTGGATTTTGAAGAGTTAATACAAAAAAATCTAAAATCGGTCAGTAGCTTATATAATTGTTACATGTTAAATGATAGTATTTTATTTTATTATTTATTTATTTATTTAAAAAAGATTTTTATCTATTATTTTCAGAGAGAGGAGAAGGGAGAGAGGCAGAAGGAGAGAAACATCAATATATGGTTGCCTTTCACCTGCCTCCAGCCACAGATCTGGCTGGAGACCTGGCTTGCAACCTGGTTATGTGCCCTGGCTGGGGAATTGATCCTTTGGGTTCTCAGGCTGGCACCTTATCCACTGAGCTACCAGCCAGGGCTAAATGATAGTATTTTAGATAAATATTTATAAAAATGTGTATTGTGTAAATGTATTTGTGCATGTGTTTGGTAATATTGCAATTAATATTACTTAAAAAGTAATTTTTTAAACAAACGAATTATCATAAGCATTTTGAAATAATGAAATAAAACTTTGTATTAATATGATTTTAGAAGCTAACAGAAGGCAGTAATTAACTGGTGAATTGTCTGGGTGTGAAAGGAAAAAAAATTACACCTTGGTGTTTACAGAATGGACAGGGGGGTGTTAAGAAAAATAAAGAAAATGGAGAAGCCAAAGAACTTATATGCATGACACATGGACATGAACTAATGGGGACATTGCCAGAGGGAATTGGGGGCAGTGGGTACTGCCCACTGGGTGAAGGGAGGCAAAGGGGTGAAAACTGGTACAGCTGTAACAGCAAAATCAATAAAATACATTACAAATTTAATATTGCCTATTTTCTATACTTTTAAAATGTGGTTATTAAAAAATTTTTAAATATGCATGTGGCTTGCATTGTATTTCTATTGGACAGCACATAATTAGACAGGTAGCAAAGTAGAATGAAAAAGTACTGAACAGTAAGTTCAAGGCCTGGATTTTACTCTTATCTCCTGTCTTTGTTTGGTGGCTTTGGGTAATTCACTATTTTAACTTTTAAAATCTGAGCATAGAACTAGATGATCTCTAAGAGCTCATCTGTATATAAAGGTTTATTCTTCAGGCTGAGTATTAACATTTTTCTATTATAAATATTATTATTACATCCGATAATGGAAGGCTAACATTGTTCCTTTAGTTATCTCCAACAGTCTTAAAGATAAAACTGTGAACCAGTTATACAATTTACTGTTCTAAAAAGGGTAAGAAAATGCCAAGTGATAGTTAAGGTGTTACTGTCATAAATTTGCCTGTGGCTCTCTGAACCTTGATCGGTGCACATTCTGTCGTTGCACCTTTTCTTTGGGCCAAGGTCCTTCAGATGCATTTGATTACACACCCTGTGTCAGACCAAAGCCAGAATCCTGAGTCTCTGAAGAAGTAAACATAAAAAGCAAAGGTCCTTCTCCAGGGTCAGAATTCAGAAATGCTTAATTAAGACATTCTTTGGACCCTAAATCTCCAAATGATTTTTCTTATCACTCTGATTCAATAGTCTCCTCAATAGGTCCGAATATTATATAACCCATGATTTTGCTTATTATATTAATACTAATATGTATCCATGTATTATATACTTACTAATTTTTATTTAATGCATGATAAATAGAGCCCTATGGAAGGTATGTCTAAATGAAAATTTTAATTAGTTTCCTTGGAAAGCATAAACTTCATATATATTGTTCAAAATAAATTTTTCATTTTCAGAACATTTTCATTTACAGAGCCAGCTTACGGCAGACCCATCGAACAAGGCCTCATCCATGCAAGGGTAGGGTGTCAGGCCAGAGGAATTTCTCTGTCTATGCATGGCTGGACCTTCCACTGGGTCAGTTGGGGAAATAGCCTTGGGATTAACCTTATTCCAGAGCCCCAGAACACTGAGCCCCAAGGGAAACCAACTGAGCAGACTGATGTAACCCTTGGGCATACATCCTCTTTCTTCTAATGTGTATAGAGCTTCTTTTGTTCCAATGTGTATATAAATCTACCCTTGCTGTAAACTCAGCATGCACTACTGTCAGGGGAGGGCGGACAAATTATGTGTGGAAACGCCAACACCCTCAGTGCCTGACTAAATGGAAGCAGGAAGGTAGGTGTAGAGATGCCTGGACTCTGCAGTTGTTAACCTAAGTGCAGCTGTGACAGGAGTGGGCCAACCAAGCATGAGCACACCGACACTATAAGCTGCCCGGCTATGTGGTTGTTAGCCTGCTGCTTGCAATAAAGCATGCAGACTCTCGTAAGTCCTTTATCACCAGACCAGAGGCCATGAGACCTGACAACTGGTGTCACAAACAAGATGCCAAGGTGCTACACCTTGACAAATGGTGCAGTCAGCAGGGTGTTGAGGTGACCCTGTGACCCTAACCAAGGTCATGTGACCCTGACACATGACCTTGAGGCTTTTGATGAGTTCTGGTCAGTTATTCTGTAGAACATCTCAGTTTGGTTTGATATTTTCTGTTTGATATTATGCTTAGATTGGCATTTTATACATATGTCTTATTACAGATGATGTTAACCTTGAACACTTGGTTAAGGTGGTGTCTGCCAGGTTTCTCCATTATACAGTTGTTTTTTTAAAAAATATATATAATAGATCATTTATTTGACAGGATTTTGTGATGAATCATGTTTAATTAAAAAAAAAAAAAAAGGCAATTGAGTCAAGGAACTAGCATGGAAGAACCATGGGCAGGGATAACAAGCAGGACGGACCCTGATGGGGAGTGGATGGGTGGTGAAGGGGAGAGAGGGGAGAGGAAATGGGATCAATGTAATACAACAACAATAAAACCAAACCAAAAAAAAAAAAAAAAATGTAGCCCTGGCTGGTGTGGCTTGGTCAATTGAACACACCAGCCTGCGAACCCAAGGGTCGCCAGTTCAATTCCAAGTCAGAGGATATACCTCTGTTGCAGGCCAGGTCCCCAGTTGGGGGCCTGAGAGGGGTGACCACACATTGATGTTTCTCTCTCTCTCTTTCTCCGTCCCTTCTGGTCTCTCAAAAAGTAAATAATATCTAAAAAATTCTAAGCAGACAAACATAAAAACAAAGCTCTTGAATTGTAACTTTTATTTTTCTTTTTGAAATGAAGGGAAAGCTCTCTTTTGCTTATTTGTTTGTTTTGTTCATTAGTTTCCTGTAGTAGGTGAGGTCGTATGGTATTTGTCTTTTGCCACGTGGCTTATTTTACTAAGCATAATAAACTCCACTTCCAACCAAAAAAAAAAAAAAACAAATGGAGGTAAAGACTAAATTATAGTTGTTTTACATACACACAGAGCACTCGAAATTTATTTTTATTCCTTGTCTTCTGAGTGTTTCATTTGGCTGTCTTTTTTTTTTTTTTTTAACTTTATTGTTGTTGTATTACATCCATCCCCTTTTTGCTCCCCTCTGTCCCCCTCCCCACCCACCCATTCCCCCCAAAGCCACCCACCCATTCCCCCCAAAGTGGCTGTCTTTTATACGCCAATTTTTAATTGCTTTTAAATAATTATTTTTGTGTCATTCCTATTATAGACTTTTTTACTTATTTCATTTCTTTTTTGTTATGTTATATTCAAATAGGATTTTTCTTTCAAACCACAAAAACAGTATAAGAAAATTGAAACAAGCTGACCATCATTTGAGGCACAAGAAGAAAAAAGCAAACATCTCCATTTCTTCCCCTCCAAGCTACCCAAGTGTAATTGCCTACTGCTTCTTCCATATTTTTCTCTATGCTCTTAGAAACACAGATACACATGCTGATTCATTTTCTCTTATTTTATAAGATTATGATGATGCCATACACATTATTCTGCAACTACATTTTTACTTTCTAGGAAGTCATATATATATATATTTTTTTTTAATTAAATTTTATTGTTGTTGTATTACATCCATCCCCTTTTTACTCCCATCTGTCCCGTTCCCACTCCCATCTGTCCCACCCACTCTCCACCAAGTTAATAAGATGTCATATATATATTTTAATATCATTAAACAGCTAATTCCCTTTTTCCAGTTGTTCGATATTTCATTTATGTAGGTGTCTATCAGGGTACATTCAGGTTGTTTCTGATTTTTTTCCTTCCATCACAAACAATAGACATCCTTGTGCATACATATATCTTTAAAAAATGAAGCCTTGTATGGTTGCCTTTCACCTGCCTCCAGCTACAGAGCTGGCTGGAGACCTGGCTTGCAACCTGGTTATGTGCCCTGGCTGGGAATCGAACCAGCGACCTTTGGGTTTGCAGGCCAGCACCCGCCCACTGCGCCACCAGCCAGGGCCTAAACTTATCTATTAACCAGTATTTGGAAATTTACCCTACAGAGGTAAAAGCTCCACTATATAGTTATTTTTGCTTTTGTAGTAATTTTCTTTCTTTTTTTCATTTTCCTAGGAGGGGATAATTTGAGACTATACAAATATCTTATGTCTTCTAAAACTTTCATCCATTAATTTTAGCATCCATTTGTGGATCTTGCACTTACCACTTCGGTATTCTAATGATTTTCTGTTTCCCTCACATCTTCCACAATTATTAATTGGAATATTCTGTAAGGAAGAGTTGATGTTTTTCCTCCATTTATTCATTATTTATTTTTCCAAGTATTTATTTATAGCAATACAAACTTACATGCTTTTATTTTATGTAATATGTAATTATATTACATTGTTTTATATTGGATTATATGCTGATTTTAAAAAACTTCTATTACAAATTTGAAGTGGAGAATTTTTTTTTTTTTGAAGTGGAGAATTTTAACAAATTTTTGAGAGAGAAGGTACTTTGATTTTCTCATTTGTTATTACATATCCTAATTCTTTTTAAAGAAGCCAAAGTAAAATTTAAATCTCTGAAAAGTAAGGAGTCTAATGAAGTGGTTTTAAGAGCGAGGTTCTGGAATCACACTGCCCAGGTTCCAATCCAGACTTTGCTGTGTGACCATAGGCAAGGCACTTACCCACTCTGCTTTCCTTTCCTTACTTGCAAAATGCACTTGCAAGAAATATTTACCTAAAAGGATATTTGAGAGAATAAAGCAAGATCTTGTTTAGCCTGAGTATAAGTGTTCAATAAATGCTAATTTTTACCACTAAGAATAAGTAGATGGGAGCAAAAAGGGGATGGATGTAATACAACAAGAATAAAATTTTTAAAAAATGAAAAAAAAAAAAAAGAATAAGTAGATGAATGCATGATTAACTCCATTTGTCATGACTGAACCAGAAATAATGAATTAAGAGATTACTGGAAATTGTGTCTTATATTGGTCCCATATCTTTCTTGTGTCCTGCTGCCTTCTTTTATGTACTCAGTAGATATTAAACTGAGTATTTGTCCTAAGTATTATTAAAATTTTGCCTAAGTAGACCTGACTTTGAGGAACTGAGAAAATCATAGGATTTGAAACAAGCACACATATCTTCCATGCTCCTCTATAGCAACCCCCCTTCCCTGTGGCCCCCTCAACCCTTTAAGCAATGAAACTTCAGTGTATTTGGTAACAGAACCAGATGTACTATTCCTCTCCTCCCCCAACCAACCTCTGCCAATTTGAAATGTTATGCTTTCATGTTTTTGCCAAATAGACAAATATTTATATGTACTAACTTCTATAGCCAATCTTTTTATTTCCATCTAAGATCATTCAATTGTTATTTTATGATGTCATTGTTTCTGGGTAACTATAAATTTGGGGTCCCAAAACAAACCATTTCAACAAAGGCCCTTTTGTTAACTGTAAAACACAGATTTTCTATGTGCTTCACTCCCCATCTTAAATGCCCAGAAGACATAGCTTATATTTTCTTATAAAACGTGAAAGAAAGGAACTGGCAGGACTGCCTCTTTAATCTGATTCTATACAAAAGTCTACTAAATTGACTATTTTTATGGAGGTAAAATTCACATAATTTAAAATCAATCATTTAAAAAGGGGGAACCTAATGAACAAAACAAACAAGCAAAATAGAACCAGGGATGTGGCAATAAGGAAGAAACTGATAGTGACAAAGAGGGGAGGGAGGGCTTATGGAGGAGAGAAGGGGAAGGCTCTAGTCAACGGATAAGTATAAGGGACCCATGGACATGGACAACCAGGTGGGAGTGAGGGAGGGAGGGAGGAGAGGGGGGAGCAATGGAGAGGAAAATTGGGACAACTATAATTGAACAACAATAAAATAATCTATAAAAAATTAAGAAGTACTATTTCAATGGCACTTGGTGCATTCACAATGTTGTGCAACCATCACTTCTATCTTATTCCAAAACATTTTAATCACCCCCAAAGGAGACCCCAGACCCATTACACAGTCAATCCTCATTCTCAAGTTCTTGACAACCACTAATTTGCTTTATATCTTATGGATTCTCCTATTTCGTATATTTCATTTAATTGGAACCATACACTACGTGGTTTTTTATGTCTGCCTTATTTTATTTAAAATAATGTTTTTAAGGTTCATCTATGTTGTAACCAGTATCAATACTTCATTCCTGTTTATGGATGAATAATATTTCTTTGCGTGGACATACTACAGTTTTTCTTTAATACTCATGCAGATATATTTATTGATTTTAGAGAGAGAGAAACATCAATGTGAGAGAGAAACATTGATCAGTTGCCTCCTATTTGCACTTCATTCAGGGATAGATCCCAAAACCTAGGTGTGCACCCTGACCAGGAATTAAATCCACAAACTTTTGGTGCATGGGATGATGCTTTAAACGAGCCACACAAAAAAATTAAAAATAAAAAATAAAAATAATAAAATAATAATAAAATAAAATAATAAACTGAGCCACCCAGCCACGGCTACAATTTTTTAATCCATTACTCTATTGCTGACCTTTGAGTTGTTTTCACCTTTTAGTTAATGTGAATAGTGCTGCTAGGAACATTAATGTACAAGTATTTGTTTGAATACTTGTTTTCAAGTCTTTGTGATATATACTAGGAGTGGAATTGCTGGGCTATATGATAATTTTATGTTTAAATATTTGAGGAACTGCCAAACTATTTTATATAGCAGATGCACTATTGTACATCCTCACAAACAGTGTCAAGGGTTCCAATTTCTCCACATTTTTCATTTTTATTTATTTATTTTTAGAGAGTAGAAAGAAGGAAGAAAGAGAGGGAGAAAAACATTAATGCATGAGAGAAAGATCAGTTAGTTGCTTTTCACATAACCCCAACCTAGGGACCTGGCCCACAACCCAGCCATGTGCCCTGACCAGGAATTAAACTAGAGGCATTTTGGCTTGTGGCGTGATGCCCAACCTACTGAGCCAATCAGGGCATCCCCACATTTTTGTTATTTTCTGGGTTTTTGCTGTTTTTATAGCCATCATAGTGTATGTAAAGAGCTATCTCATTATGGTGTTTGTTTCATTTCCCTAATGATAATATTGAATATCTTTTCTTTTCATGTGCTTATTGGTCATTTGGAGAAATATTTATTCATATCCTTTACCCATTTTTAGTTGGGTTGCTTGTCATTTTGTTGTTGAGTTGTAAGAGTTCTTACATATCCTGAATACTAGATATATGTTTCCCCATTCTTCAGGTTGCCTTTAACTCTCTTGATTTATCTTTTGATGCACAGAATTTTAAAATTTTGATGAAATCTAATTCATCTATTCTTTTAAATTTATTGTTTATGCCTTTGATGGCATATCTCAAAGTCCATAGCCAGATCTAGGGTGATAAAGATCTACCCCAAAGTTTTCTTCTAAAATTTTTATAGTTTAAGCTTTTACATTAGATCTTTGATCCATTTCGTGTAAAGTTATTATATGATGTAAGTTAGGGCTCCAACTTTATTCTCCTGCCTATGGCTATCTAGTTGTCCCAGCACCGTTTTTTAAAAAGACTGTTCTTTTTGCCATGAGAAGGTCTCAAACCCCTTGCTGAAATGAACAGACCATATATGTATATTCCACTAACTCTTGCATTTTCTCTATCCAGACTAGACCAGATGAAAATGGGAACTTAACCTTTAAAAAAAAGCATTTCTGACTTAATATGTGAAACTTATCTATTCTACACCCTGGATATATCCTAAGTATGTGCACTCCTCTTCATATCAGCTGCTACTACTTTAGTCCAAACCTTCATCAACTCTTACCAGGACTCCTGCAAGTGGTCTCCCAACGGGTTCATTCTTTCTTATCTCCAACCATTCCAATCAGTTTTAAAATCAGCAGCCAGAGACATCTTCTAAAATTAAAATCTGGTCATGTCACTCATTGGCCATAAGTTCCTATTATGTCAAATATAAAACTCAAAATCTATAACATGATGTCAAAGCCTGCATTATTTGCCATACCAGCACCTTCCAATTTTCCTCTAGATCATTACACTCCAGTCTCTCTGGACTTCTTTTTTATTCTTGAACTCACTAATTTCTTTACTGCCTTATGGCCTGTGCATATTTTGTTGTCTGCCTGGAACAATCTTCCCACTCTTCACTTACCAGTTATTCATCTTTCAGTTCTTAGCTTACAATGTTACTTCCTCAAAGAGGCCTTTGCTGATCTCCACCCCTTTATTCTCTCTCACTAGACCTGGCTCTTTCTTTTGCTGACCCTTAACACAGTGTGTAGTTATACATTTATTGATATGTGCCCTTTGTTATGCCTGATTCCACCACTAGAACCCATGAATGCAGAGCTGTGTTTGTTTTGCTTCTGTACATCCTGTGCCTAGTGCAATATCTGATATATAATAATGATTAATACAGCCCTGGCTGGTGGCACAATGGATAAGGCGCTGGCCTGTAAACCCAAAGGTTGCTGGTTCGATTCCCCAGCCAGGGCACATAACCAGGCTGCAAGCCAGGTCTCCAGCCAAGTCTGTAGCTGGAGGCAGGTGAAAGGCAACCATATATAGATGTTTCTTTCCTTCTCTGCCTCTCTCCCTTCATCCCTCTCTGGAAATAATAAATTTAAAATATATATTAAAAATAATAATGATTAATAAATGCTTGTTCAATACCAGTATCTGCAAGATTAGAGTATTTAATTCAGCTTATTACCCAACCACCCATAAACATTTGTTGACTACTTATTAGCACTGTGTTGGGAATAAAAATATGAATAAAACACATCGCATATCTGTCTTTGCAAGTAAGATCTTGAGATGAGACGACAGCTGGATTATCTAGATAGATCTTAAATGCCATTATATGTATTCTTATAAAATACAGATTTTACAACAAAGCACATAAGATCAGGTGATATGAATAAGGAGAAAGAGATTGGATCCAAGGAATGCCAGCAGCCACCAGAAGCTGGAAGAGGAGAGGAACAGATTTTCCCCTAGAACTTCTGGAGGGGGCATGGCCCAGCCTACACTTTGATATCAGCCTAATGATACTGACTTTTGACTTCTATCACTCAGCACTGTGAGAGAATAATTTTTTATTGTTTTAAACCATCTAGTCTGTGATAATTTGTTATAGCAGCCATAGGAAACTAACAGATAATGATAGCAAATACTGTAAATCCTTGCCCAAAAAAATCATACATAAAGATAAGAATCAAGATGGTGTGTGTTGAAAGGGCAACCTGAGAAGTATTTGGGACAGTGTCCTAAAGGAAGGGGCATTGAACTTGGTAGGTCATTCTTGGCAGAAGCTGCAGTACGTGTAAAGGCATGGGACACACAGAACATAATGTGTTCAGGAAATCAAAACACAGCTTCAGTTGGAACATCAGGCAGATGGAGAAGAATGGTGGAACTAGGAGATAGAGAATTAAATTGTGGCTAAACTATGAAGGATTAATGTGCTACATCTTTATTTTATAAGTGATAGGGAACTAATAAAAATAGAGTATAAGGATGGCTGACTTGTAGAGAATGTAGTTCTGCAGTGACATGAATAGTGGACTTAAGGGAGGTGAGACCAGCTCAGTTCTGCTAGTAACTGTAGCTACAGGTGAAAAACACACAGTCCTTGCCCTTAAGTAGCTTAGAAATTAAGAGGTGAAACAAACATGGAAGCAAATGTGTGCTTCATCACACATTTGTAATTAAGTCTGTGGCAAAAATCCACATTATTGTAAGTTTTAGCTTACATGACTGAGAAAAACAATTAACAGAATTATGTAGAGAAAGGTTTAGGAATTTTGTTCTAGTTGAATTTAAAATGCCTAAGGGATAGCCAAGTAGAAACTTTGGGGAAATTGTTGGAAATATTAGTTGTGAGTCTAAAGGCACAGATCTGGACATCATTAACAAGGGATGGGATTTGAAAATGTAAAAGAGAATTAAGCAGTTAAGAGAAAAGAATCAAGGTCCGAGTCATGGACAGTACTAGTACTTGAATGGAAAAAGTAAAAACTGCAGTGTACCAAGAGTTGTAGACATGAATGAGTATTCTGGAGTCCATGACTTCTTAAAACATCTTTCTTTGAAAGATTTTTAAATCTCTTGGAAACTTGAGTTATCTGAGGCTAACAAACTGGGAACTTGGTTGACCACCTACACTTCTGCACTCTGGCTTCTTAGGATCCAGCCTAAGGATAAGGCTGTGTAATTTGGTTAATGTGAACACCCACATCAATAGCCAAACCCTGATCAAATAAATCATTAAACAATTAACTCAGTGGGCACTTAATGATTTGATCTCATTGGTCAATAGGCTGACCATAATGAAAATCAAAACGCCCCTTTGAAACAATTGTTGCACCAATTTATCATGTAGACATTTCTTGAGATAAGCATTTAATTTTTCAGTTATTAACAGGCTTCCAGTTAGATTGGCAATGATTCTTAAGCTACACAACTCCTGCTTAAATTAATGAGGTCAGCATTCAGGGACTTCTTTCACCCTTTTTGCCCTTTCTGACGGTTACTGGCAGACTTGAAGCAGGAGCAAAGGAAGAGAAAAGAGGGAAAGAAAATAGGGAAGAAAAGAAGACAGGAAAGGAAGAGAATAGGGGGGAAAAAAGAGTGTAGAGAGAAACTGATGGAGAGAGAACAGAGAAACAGGAAAGGAAGAACTTTATCTGAATTTGTTCCTGAAGGGTAGGATGAAATATTTCCAGTGATCACAAGGTTAAGGTGCAGTGAGGTGTAGTAGAAAGCATGCAGTTTGACGCCAGGCAAATCTGGGCTCTGAGCCTTGGCTCTGTCATTCTATTCATGTGACCTTGAGTTAAATAGCTTCTCTCAACTTCATTTCCCACCTCCTGAGAGGTAGTCTGGTATAGAGGTGAAGAGCCATGTTTCTGGACCTGGGTTTAAATCCTGAGTCTGATACAGGTCAGCTGCATGACCTTGAGCAAGTTACTTAACTCCTAATGACTCAGTTTCCTCATGTTTTAAGGTGGGGGTAATAATACCATTTGCTTTATCTAGCTGTTGTGGCTTAAATGAGTTATTACTTGTAAAGCACTTACAACATTGTGTTTGATAATGTTAACTATTGCCTATAACATTGTAATGATTAGATTGTAAAATATTTGTAAAAGCACAGTGCCTGGCTTATGGAAACACTTATAAACTGTGAATCACCTTTCTTTGTCTCAAGGATGGAGCCAATGGTAGAAGGAGAACTATTCTTTTTTTTAAGATTTTATTTATTATTTCCAGAGAGAGAGAAAGGGAGAGAGGCAGAGAGGGAGAGAAACATCATTGTATGGTTGCCTTTCATCTGTCTCCAGCTACAGGCCTGGCTGGAGACCTGGCTTGCAACCTGGTTATGTGCTCTGGCTGTGGAATCGAACAAGCGATCTTTGGTTTTGTAGGCTGGCACCTTATCCACTGTGCTACCAGCCAGGGCAAGAGAACTATTCTTTAACTCTTCTTTCTCCATCAGGATACATCCAAGTCCACTTGGACCAGGCTTTCCCCGCCTATCCATAGCTTGGTTTTATTTGGTTCTGAGAAAACAGATGAAACACCTCTGGGGAGGAAGATTTTTAATAAGTTGTTCTTTTCCAAAGCCATCTAAGGAGTAGTTACAAGTGGTCTAATAATTTCACTGTTGACCTTGCAACAGCTTTCCAAAGCTCAAGACTTGTAGAACATATGTGTGGCATATGTGTGGTATATTGATTAAAACAATAATCCAGAAAAGAGATCTGAGAGGATAGAAATTAAAGGCAATGGTGGTAAATCTCAACAACTGGAAAGTCACTCAGTGTTCATTCTTTTGAGTATAATTTGAGTGCAGAATATGGAGTGAAAGAGTAAGGCAAGTATTTTAGTTCCCCTAAATAATGGCAGCATATACAACACACACACTTCCTTTTGACACGATTCATTAAGCTGTATGAAATCAACACTTATAATTTTTTTAAAAGCCATACTTTTTACATTTGGCACAATTCTTGCAACCCAAAAGTCAAAAATTGGGCCGGCATAAATCCTGAATGGAGAAACATCCATGCATGAACGAATGTGGAAATCTCTACAGTGACAATTTCTCTCCTACAATAAGGGGCCCATAAAAGAATCCACCCCCACCCCCCCACACACACTTTTCACAGCCTCCAGATCACATCTTTTCTCCTGTGATTTCTCCTTTACTTTATACTGCCCTGCTTAGGGAACTGTAAGAAACTGTGACAGATCCTCTCTGGTGCCAGAAAATATATATTATGCTAAATAGTTTAAGAACGATGAGCACATGGATCTGGCATCAAACTACCTGAGTTTGATTCCTACATTCATCATTTATTAAAAGTATAAATAGCACAAGTTTCATATCTTTGCCCTTGGCTCATTTTTCACATCTCTAAAATATACATAGAAGTAGGACCTATCACCTAGGGCTTCCGTGGGGATTGAATGAAATGATTAAATGAGATAAAGTGATTGACCCAGGCTGTGACTCATGCTTAGCAGTCAATACATACATAGTTGCTATTTTCAGTAGATCAATCTTATGGCCAAATATCAAGCCAAATGTGGAGAAAATCTTTTGCCCACCTTGCAATGGATGAACACTTTTCCTGATGTGCAGGAGAAACCAAGTTTGTCATTAATGCAGCAATGGGTTAATCACATTGACTTTATCAGGATATGGCTATCTTTTTAAAGTGTTTACTATGTTCTACATTATCCTTCATGAATTGTTGTCAAGGTCACCTGTCAGTTGACTTCAAATTACTGATTAAAAACAATAGCTAAATATCTGCCTTTTCCACATTATATGTGAAAGTCTGAACTGCCCAAAGGTGTGTGAAGAATCCTGACAGACATATTGCAGAGATAAACTCTAGGGAAGAAGATTGCTAATCCTTGCCAAGTGCCAGCTTGGTGTGGGAGGTGGTAGGGTGTTGTTATGTAGTCACTCTTTTAATCCTAATAAAATATTTTATTTTTTATACTATTACAGTTATCCCAATTTTCCAATTTCACCTCCCTCCATCCTACCTGTCCCCCACTTTCATTGTCAATCCCCACACTGTTGTCTATGTCCATGGGTCCTTCATATGTGTTCTTTGACTAATCCCTTCCTTCTCCTTCTTTCAATAAGTCTTTACCTTCCCATTCCTCCCTTATAGTTGTCAGTCTGTTCCATGATTCTATGCCTCTGGTTCTATTTTGCTTAGTAGTTTATTTTGTTCATTAGGGTCCACATATGAATAAAATCATATGGTATTTGTCTCTCACCAACTGGCTTATTTCACTTAGCATAATAGTCTCCAATTCTATCCATGCTGTCACAAAAGGTAGGAGTTGCTTCTTTCTTTCTGCTATGTAGAATACTACAGTTAAGAAGAAATTTTTCATTGTATTTTTTCCATTACCATTAAGTCCCCTTGTACCCCCAGAAATCACCACACTGTTGTCCATGTCCACAAGTCCTTTTTCCTTTTTCTTTTTTGCTCAATCACTCCACCCTCAACTAGCTGTCATCTAGTGGATTGATTTTCTTCATTTTTGTTTAGTTATATTTATGGAGTTTTGGTCTATTCTTTCATTTGAACCATATTTCGGTCACCTCATTTTGACAGCCTCCCAGTGTTTGTTTCTATATATTAGGTAGAGCTACTATGGCTCCATGTTTTTGAAGACATAGGATCTATAGGGTTCAGTGACACAGCTCCCTCTATCATCCAAGCTGGATACACTAGGTGCACCCTTTGTGGGGGCTGAGTACACCCTGCTTTTGTAGTTGAACTACGATTGCTGTTGGCAGGTCAGTGAGAGAAATTTACCCCAGGTGATCAGCTGTAAGTATTGGCTGTGACCACCAACCACTAACTTCTACCACTGTGGAGGATCAGCTTGTACAAGGGCCCACTTCACAGAGTCAGACTTACTTAGCAGGGCTCTAGTGACAGCTGAGTCTGCCCCATTAATGTTTTGATTGTGGATGTGGTAAGTCGTCATGCTCCTACACATTCTGCATCTGTCCACTGGTTGTTCACAGGTTCTAGGGCCTCCCAGGATATGCAAGCCAAGGTCCACCTACATCTGTGTTTTGACTGTAGTCAGCCAGCATAAGCTACAAAGACATCTGCAGTTGGCTGCTACTTGTGCTGGGTTGGAGGTGCCTTAGTGAGTCTATGCTATGAACCAAGTCCAGCTGCTGCTGCTGCTGTTGCTGGGCCTGGAGCCACTTAGAAATAGCCATGGGACATAGGGAAGCCAGATGCTACTTGTTTGAAAGAATTTAGGAAAATCGGAGGCAAGAGACAAGGCAAGCCATTTATATAGAAAAACCACTGGAAACAGCTATGTGGGCCCAAAACTTGGGTTGGGCAGAGCCTCAGAGAATACAAGTTGGGGCAAACATTGTGAACCTGGTTGATGGAGTCTCAGAAGTGGTACCCATCTACCTGCTGTATTGGTGGAGAGTCAGAAAAGGAACAATGGCCCCTGTCAGCATTTCTGTCTAGGAGAAAGCTGCCCCCAGTTCTCATTCTGATGCCAGACACTTCAGTTTCTCCTTGTATGTCTCTGGGACCTTTCAATCTGATGCTCCTGTGCTGGAACTCCGGGATAATGAGTCTGAGTACACATGTGCATGGGTTCTTTAAGAGAAACTTCCTGGGACCCTGGCAGTTTCTTCCAGACTCAATACCCACTGGTTTTTACAGCCAGAGGATATAGGAACTTCTTTTCCTGGCATTGGAACCCTAGGCTGGAAAATGGGGGGGGGGGGGGGTTGCTGTTGTGGGGCTGAGACCCTTCACTCCTGAAATATCCCTCCTAATTTTTATCTGCCTTGTGTGAGTATGGGACCAGGCAGTTCTACATCTCTGCCCCTCCTACCAGTTTCGGTGTGGTCTCTTCTTTAATTCTGAGGTGGTAGGACTTCCACTCAGCTCTATTTCTATTGGTTCTGAATAACAGTTGTTCTGTAGTTTAGTTGTAATTTTGATATGGTTGTGTGCGGAGTCAAGCTGTATTTACCTACACTGCAATCTTGAATGGAAAAGCTAAAAATGCTTATGCCTATGAGGGGGAAATCCCCCAAAATCTGGAATCATCCTCCTGAGGGCAGGCCCCTAGTAGAAAGGCTTCACTCACTACATGGGTGTTCTAGAAACCTATCTGTATCAGTATACCAGCTAGTGTGATTGTGAGAGAATACATTCAGCTTCTGTTAATTTTTTTGAAGACTCTTTTAATGTGTTTTCCCATTTCATGATTGGTGATTTATAAGTGTACCTGCCCACATTTCACTGAGTGTTCAGCAGTTTTTGACTAAAAATGACCCCTATACCTCACCCTCCCAATGTCACCTGAGCAACTTTTTTGTTTGTTTGTTTCCCCAATGAAAAAAGCCTTCAAAGGAAAGAAGTGAAACAAAAAATGACAGAAACACTAAAATGCATCAAAATCAATGAGTTCAAAAACTATGTTGAGCAGTAGAAAAACATCTCATACGTATATTGCATCATATGGAGAGTACTTTGAAGCTGACTTAAGTTTAAACATATAAGAATAAATACAAATATTTTTAATAAATAAATTCTGTTTTAGGGGGTTCCCCCTTGTACATATATGTGTATACTGTATATATCTGTATTTGTACATATAAATATCAAAAATGAGAATCATACTAAAGTATCCATAATTAACTGACACTTTTAACTCAACAACTCTTAGAAAAATTACAAATAAGTTATTTTATTATATTTCCCATGTAAATAACCCAATTATTGAACTACTTAAAATACAGTATATCCACTTGAAATAATATTTGAAAGATACATTCATTGGTCACTCAAATCAAAATATAACAGACTCAAAAATGTGTTGTCTTGTTTTTCATATGTTCCCAGAGGAAGGCAGAAAAATTCATCATGTAATAATCAGTTTTGATACAAGAGCAGACATTACTCACTTGTGTAATTTTGGACACCCACACATTATACATGCTTGAGCTTTTTTTTTTTTTTTTTAACAGCAGTAAACTGTTCCCATTGGTATTGCATTTGAGAGGTCTCAGGTGACTACAGTTGGAGATTGTAGTTCCCCAGCTGACAAAAGTGAACAAGGCTCGGTTGGAGTAATTGAGGAATTATAGGAATGCTTGCTTTTATGATCAGTATACGAGATTATTTTTCCTCTTCCCAATTACTTTAGCAAAATTGTGAAGGAGTTCCCACTTCTTTTGATCATCATAGCAGCCTGATTCATGGAGAAAATAAAGAAGGTGGCAGTTATGGAAAGAAACATAAGTGAGTTAATTCATTTCATTGCCCACATCTGAGAGAAAAATCATCCAAAACACATTTTTATGTCCATTATTTTATTGCTCTAATAAAAACATATGAACGTTATTGTTCATTTGTTATTTTAAACTGCACCTTGAATAGTTTTTCCAAATATGATGAACTTGAATTCGTATTTTCCAATACTTTATGTGACAACCTGTATTTGCAGTATGACTGGTTAGAGGTAGAGAAATAAGTAAAGGTCACAGGTAAATCAAATGAGGTTAAGTAAAGCCCTTTGGTCAGAAAAAAAAAGGTTTACTATAAGAAATAAGTGTTATTTCTCGCTCATCTCACATATTTATCACAAATGATGGATTGGGTCCATGTATTGGATTAATGACTATACCTTTCTACGGGTAAAACTTAAAGGGTTGAGATCAACACACAAAAGCTATTTCCTAGTAACAAAGAGCTCTTTGAATCCCCTGGGTCTTCAATGAGCAGCTATCAGGCACCTCTGCAGGCAGTGCAGCCCCATGCCTGGCCATGCACTGCTCTGGAGAGGCAAGCCAGTCGGTGTTGAAGACACCATTGAGAGAAGCTAGAATGGAGACCAGTTCAGATGGCTCCCTTGGCCTATCACAGCTAGAAATGAGTCTTGCACACTTATGACAGCTCATGACTGTCATAAGATCTGACTATGGGAAGAAGATTTGCTTCATTTCACTCCAGAATCATCCCACAAGGCCCTATTTACTGTGATGTTTGACTTTGCCACCTTTCAAATTAACTTCCCCCTTAAAAGCCCCAGCCCTTCTAGTATGGGCAGGGCAGCAGGGCGGGTGTGGACAAAATGGACTTTAACTTGGGTGAGGTAAATGTCCAGAGGCTCAGTATTACTGAGAGATATGAAACTGGAACTAGGGTTTGGAAAATTGGGAGGGGAGAATGGGAAGGAAAAGGGTATAAAGGTGTATACTCCAGAAAATAGAGTCACAGACCTTAATTTCAAATAAGGTCTGTTTATAGAGAACATGTACTGATCCTTTAAGTGCCAGAGTTCATTGGTTCAGTCCTTCAGTCACTCAACAACTATTTATGGAGCACTGATTTAGAAGCTAAACTCTGTTTCAGTAGTAGGGAACAAAACAGGTGAGTTTTTCTTGGAAGCTTACTTTCTAGTGAAAAGACACGCATATGATAAATAAGTAAACAAATAACAGGACAAAATAATACAGACCAGAGAAGGAGAAACTTTAGTGACATTTGGATGTGGAAGAAACCAGTTATGTGAAGTTCTGGTAAAAAGACTTCCAGGATGAGATAAGAGTAAGTACAAAGACCTAGGACTAAGAAAAGGCTAGGTGATCTTAAACAACAGAAAAATAGGCCAGTAGACTGGGAATTTTTTCTCCTCAGGCTCAGTTTTGTTTTGTTTAATTATGGTAAAATACGTATACCTAGCAAGATTTGCCATTTTAACCACTTTTAATTGTACAATTCAATGGTATTAAGTACGCTCATATCATGTGTGGCCATCACTATCCACATCCAAAACTTTTCATCATCCCAAACAGAAACTGCCCATTAAACAATAACTCTCCATTCCCCTATCACTCTAGCCCCCCACCAATCAGCATTTTACTTTGTCTCTGTGGATTTCACTTATCTAGAGACCTCATATATGTAGATTATATAAATTTTTCCTTTTGTATCTGGCTTCTTTCTCTTAGCACATTGTTGTCAGGTTCACCCACATTATAAAATGTAATCAACTTCATTTTTAAGACCAAATAATGTTGCATAGTATGTAAATGCAGCATTTTGCTTCTCTGCTCATCCATTGATGGACATTTGGGCTGTTCCCATCTTTTGGCTATAGTGAATAATGCTGCTCTGAACACTGGTATTGAGACCTAGGGTCATAGCCAGTCCTTGCAGCTGACTGGCCTGGGTAAATCCCTACCATTGACTTGCCAATAGCAACCAAGGTTCAACTACGAGAGGAAAATGTACTCAGCTCACATGAAGGGCACACCTTGATAGGGGAGGCTGTGCCAATGGACCCTATGGGACATCTACTACATTAGGCCACACTACCAAGACACAGAGTCAAAGCAGCTCTACTTAATACACATAAACAAACACAGGGAGCCTGCCAAAATGAGGAGACTAAGAAACATGGCCCAAATGAAAGAACAGATCAAAACTTCAGTAAAAGAGCTAAACAAAATGGAGATAAGCAATCTATAGGATGCAAAGTTCGAATTACTGGTTATAAGGATGATCAAGGAACTTAGTGAGGACTTCAACAGCATAAAAAAGATCCAGCCAGGAACAGTGGCTAAGGTGCCAGCCTACGAACCCTAAGGTCACTGGTTCGAGTCCCAGCCAGGGAACATAACCAGGTTGCAAGCCAGGTGTCCAGCCAGGTCCGTGGCTGGAGGCAGGTCAAAGGCAACCACACATTGATGTCTCTCTCCCTCTCTACTTCTCTCCGTCTCTCTTTCTCTGGGGAAAAAAAAAAAAAAATGATCCAGCCAGAAACAAAGGACACACTAATTGAAATAAAGAACAATTTACAAGGAAACAATAGTGGATGAAGTTGAGAATCAAATCAATGATTTGGAACATAAGGAAACAAAAAACAACCAATCAGAATAAGCAGAAAAAAGAATTCAAAAAATTGTGGAAAGTATAAGCAGCTTCTGGGACATCTTCAAGAGACTCAGTTTTAAGTTTTGATCAGTGTAACTTAGTTCTTATCAATTGATGTATATGTGACTGAAACCCATATAAACCATATTTTTAAAAAACATGATGGTGACTTTGGGCCAAGATGGAGGTTTAGGTAGATATGCTTTGCCTCCTTCCATAAGCAAAATGATTACATTTACCTCAAAACTAAAAACATGGACTACCAGAAAATTGAACCACATGGAGGTCCAGTAAACAAAAATATAAAAAAGTACTACTCATCCAGACAGGTAGGAGGAGCAGAGTCAGGGTGGAGAGAATGTGGTGTGGTGGTGGTGGCAGCAAAGCAGTGGCTGTGGCTGGCCATTGGAAAGAGCAGTCACACATTATAAAAGTTGGGAGGGACACCTAAGGAATGATCCCAGCCCCAAATTAGCCCACACAGCTCACGGTCCCAGCACTAGGGAAAATAAAGGCTCATTGCTCCTGACTGTGAAAACCAGTGGGGCTTGGGGTGGTGGAAGAAACTGCTGGTCTCTCAGCAGAGTCTGTTTGTTTGGAAGGCCCCCTGGTCCTAGAATGTTTACAACCCAACCCCCCTCCTGGAACCACAACCAGGGCAATAGCTAGAGGGGTGGCAATCTCATTTGGAAAGCAAGTAAAGTACCTGGAAAAAGGGAAAGTGCTGAGCAAGTGTCACTGTTCCCTCTCAGCCCCTGTTCCACATACAGTGCCACAACATGGTGAAACAGGTCACCCCACACTGACAAATATCTAAGGCTCTGCCCCTTATAACATAACAGGTGTGACAGCTCTACCTAAGACACAGAGGCAAACACAGGAGGCCATCAAGCTGAGTAGACAGAGAAGTATGGCTCTAAAGAGGGAACAAATCAAGGTTCCAGTGGGAGAACTAAGCAGTGAGTAGATAGCCAACCTAACAGACACAAAGTTTAAAACACAGGTGATAACAATACTCAAAGACTTGACAAACATGCTTGAGTACAGCAAATGCATAAGTGAAAAAGTGAAGGCTAAACTAAGTGAAATGAAGGAAAACCCACATGACACCAATGGTGAAGAGAAGGAAACTGTGGTTCAAGTTAATGATTTGGATCATAAGGAAGAAATATACAGTCAATAAGTACAGAGTGAAGATAAAGGATTTAAAAAAATGAGGAGAGTCTTAGGAACTTTGGGATGACTTTAAACCATCCAAACATCCAAATTATAGGGGTGCCAGAAGGAGAAGAGGAAGATCAAGGAATTGAAAATTTATGTGAAAAATTAATGAAGGAAAACTTCCCAAATTGGGTGAAGGAAATAGACATACAAGGCCAGGAAACATAGAGAGTCCCAAACAAGTTGTACCCAAAGAGGCCCACACCAAGACATATTATAATTAAAATGCCGAAGGTTAAAGATAAAGAGAACATCTTAAAAGCAGCAAGAGAAAAAAGTTACTTACAAAGGGGTTCCTATAAGACCATAGGCTCATTTCTCAAAAGAAACTTTGCAGACAAGAAGGGAGTGATGAGAAGTATTCAAAGTGATGAAAAGCAAGGACCTACAATCTAGATTACTTTATACATCAAAGCTATCATTTAGATTACAGAGCAGGTAAAGTGCTTCCAGACAAGGTAAACATTTACATGAAATGTTAAAGAGATTTTTTTAAGAAAAAGAAGAAGATCAAAACTATGAACATCAAAATCACAACAAACTCACAACTATCAACAATTGAATCTAAAAATAAAAACAAACTAAGTAAACAAACAGAATAAGAACAGGTTTGAAGATTATTATTTTTTCTTTTTTCTGCCATGCCATAGAAGTAGAAAATTTCAGTACTTCTCACTCCAGTCCTGGTTTACATCATTGCCAACTGCCTTTCAAACACTGACACATCTCTCTGCTTCTACTCCTAGCCCATGCCCTGGTCCAGCACAGTCTATCCACCACATAGGAGTAAGAGGTACCTTTATAAATTGTGGTGGATAGACTGTGCCGGAGGTATTTTTAGAGTATGTTTAAATCAGATCACATCACTCTCTGGCTTAAAGCTCTCTCACACACTGCCCACCTCTGCCACTCTATCCATTACCCTATTACAGCACTTACAAGTACTTGAAATTAAATAAGTTTTTAAATTCTGCTTATCTGTTTATTGCTTATCTGCCTCCCTATACAACTCTAGAGTATCAGCTCATTGAAGACAGGGTCTCAGCTTCTTTCAGTCACTGCTGTCCTCTCAGTACCTGGAACAGTGCCTAGCCTACAAAATATTCATTAATTGTCAGACAACTTAACAAATTTAACATTCAGTAAAATTATCTGATAAGTATGATCATGGAACAGTGTGGATGACTCTCAAATGCATTACATTGAGTGAAAGAATTCAGACTCAGAAGGCTACATACTGTAAAATACTACTTGCATGGCATTCTGGAAAAGGGAAAACTCTAGAGATTTTTTTTTTTTTTTTTAAAAAGATCATCCCTGGCTGGTGGCACAGTGGATAAGGCACTGGCCTGTGAATCCAAAGGTTACTGGTTTGATTCCCAGCATATAACCAGGTTGCAAGCCAGGTCTCCAGCCAGGTCCATAGCTGGAGGCAGGTGAAAGGCAACCATACATTGATATCTCTCACCCTCTCTGCCTCCTTCCCTTCCCCTCTCTCTGGAAATAATAAATAAAAAACCTTAAAAAAAAAAAAAAAAAAGATCCGTAGTTACTAGGGGTTGGAGTGACTATAATTAGGGTTGAGTATAAAGATGCACAAGAGAATTTTATATATTGATTTTGATGGCGGTCCCATGGCTATATATGTGAGTTGAAATCAAAGACTTATTTACTAAGCAGTATGATTTTTTGTTATGTTAAAAAATCTTGATTTCACTTAATTGCCTAACAAAATTCTTCACTCACCTTGGAATAAGCATTGAATGGTTCATAGAACAATCACCTTGTATATGTATTATGCTTGCAGAGATCTTGGGAGTGGCCCACTCCCAAGTAGTGTAGTGGAAAGGTTGGACAGGACATTAGATGCACTGGGCTTTGAATTTCAGCTTTGCCACCTAATGTGTATTTTAGTTAGAATTTCTTACTTTCAATCGAGCAAAACCAGCTCTGGCCAGCTTTCCATCCCTTGACTACACCGTCAGTCAAAAAAAGGAATAATACAGCTCCTTAACTCGTTGGGAGGCAGTACCTGAAATTATGCCACATGCAATGGGAAGGATGTGATTCCTCCTCCTCCCCACCCCCACCCGAATCAGGGCTCTCTTAGAACTCTAAGCAGCCCAAACCAACAATGTCCAATGTACTGTACAACCTTACTTAACATCTCTGAACCTCAGTTTTCTCATACTTAATACCTCCCTCTTAGGGTTATAAGAATTAAACATCATCACTAGCTCAATAATTACTTAGAGTGCTGAGGACATAAATGTTGTTTCATAAATGTTATTTCCCCTGATGGGCACTTAGGCTGTTTCCAGCACTTGGGTATTATAAATAGCGCTGCTGTGAAGATAGGGTTGTATCAGTTCTTCTGAAATGGCATTTCAGGATTCTATGGATATAATCCTAGCAGTGGAATTTCTGGATCAAAAGGCTGTTCAATTTTTAGTTTTTTGAGGAAATTCCATACTGTTTTTCACAGTGGCTGCACCAGTCTGCATTCCCACCAGGAGTGCACTAGGGTTCCCTTTTTTCCACATCCATGCCAACACTTGTTATTTGTTGATTTGTTAATGATGGTCATTGCTGAGTGAGATATCTGAAATTTTACTGCCTATGTTTTCCTTTAGGGCTTTTATGGTGGCACAGCTTATGTTTAAGTCTTTTATCTATCTTAAGTTTTTTTCTGGTGTATGCTGTAAGTTGGTGGTCTAGTTTCATTTTTTCACATGTCCCTGTCCAGTTCTTCCAACGCCACTTATTGAAGAGGCTACTTTCCTTCGATTTTATGCTCCTGCACCCTTTGTTGAATATTAATTGACCCTAATTAATATTAGTAGAGACTTGGATGGATCAAAAAAACTGTGGTACATTTACACAATGGAATATTACACAGCAGAAAAAAGAAGGAACTTCTATGTTTTGCAATAGCATGGATAGAACCAGGGAGTATTATGCTCAATGAAATAAGCCAGGCAGCTAAAGACAAATACCATATGATCTCACCTAATAAAGGAAACTAATGAACAAAACAAAACAAACAAATGAGCAAAATAGGACCAGAGGCATGAAAACAAGAAACAGACTGACAGTGACCAGAGCGGAGGGGGAAGGAAGAGAAGGGGAAAAGAAGAGGAAGCATTTAATCAAGGAACTAGTATAAATGACCCAAGGACACGGACAACATGTGGGATTGACTGTGGGAGAGGGGATGCAGTGGGTGGGGCAAGGGAAAGCAATGGGGAAACAAGGGGGACATATGTAATACAACAATAAATCAATTTTAAAAATAAATGTTATTTCCCCTTTCTTCTTTCTTTTGTCCTACACAGCTGCAACTTGTACCTCTAGCATTCCTAAACTCAGTTAGAAGCTTAATAATTTACCTAGTTCTCCAAGCTAGAAATCAGAGGGTGAGCGTCAGTCTATATATTTTTTGTTTGTTTTACCTCCTAAATACAAAATATTCATTCTCCCTGGACTATTATATCAGCCTTACAACTGGTCCACTATCTGCCTCCCCTTCTCTGTCTGTCCCTGAGGCAGTGCAGCAGAATGAGAAAGCACATAGACTGGGGAGCCAAACCATCCAGGTCTAAATCTTGACTTTGTTCCTTTATAGCTTTACATCCTCAATCAAGCTGCAGAATCTCTGTATGTATTTATTTCTTCATGTGTAAATCAAGGATTATTATAGTTCTGACCTCAAAGAATTGTTATTGGGATTAAATGAGTTACTCTATGTAAATACTTAGAACAGGCTTGGGTCATATTGAGTGGAATACAATATGTCTTGTTAAAGAAGTCTACCTTCTTTCTGCTTCCAGAATGATCTTTCTAAAATTTACACGAGAACCTGGGAGAAACCATGCCCACCTGCCTACCCTGTTTTACCCCTTCAGGGCTTGCTGTCCCACTGCCCAAGGTACAACTGGGCCCCTTTCTGAACTTTGTACTAAACCCTTTTATTGCACCTGCCTCATTGGGTTGTAATGATTTGTTTATGTTTGTTTTCTACACATAGTCTGGGAACTCTTGGAAATGTAGATACATCTGATTTATCTATGTATGGTCAGTACTTATGTGTCCAAAGGAATGTTTATAAATGTTTTCGATTGAGTAAAATGAATAAAATAGTTGAAACCATGTTTACTAAAGAAAAATAGAGGCTATTATCTTCAACTATAGTTTTACTGAAAATTGAAGGGCAGAAATTTCTGTGACTATTCCTTTTACTAACTAGCCATGAAAATCCAAAGCCATAATAGTAACTATTACCATCATAGTGACTTTTGTATGCAAATCTAAAGTCCTGGAGCCCAGTTGTGGCACTACCTGGTAGCTCTATACAGCGATGGAATATATAGAATCTAGACAAGGGGTGATTTGCAAATGGACCTTGAACTTTGATTAAGATTTCAATCAGACTTTTGGGGGTGAACTGTTTTAGGCTGTATTCCTTAGCAAGTCCTGAATTGTAGAAATTCTGTTACTGATTGAAAATGGACCCATCTGGCTTAAATTCCAGGCCTGCCAGAGGGTAAGTTTACACCTTGTGAAAACTAGGAAGACCTGAATTCTTACCTGGCCCTGGAGCCTTGTTACAGCATCCAGAGACACAACAGGAGGACATAAGCTGGACTAGTGTTTTATTAAGAGGCCATGTGGAATCTTGGAACCTGGTCAAATGCCTGAGCAAGTTCTCAGCTGGAGGCCCAGAGTTTGGCATCATTAAGCGTGGGAGAGAGTGCTGGCCAAGACCACGGAGGGACATTAGAGGACCTTGATAATGCTGGGGGTAAGGAGTTATTTTATAGAAGGGCTGCATTGTGATAGACCCAGGAGAAGCCAGCTGCAAAATACTGCTTTTTGTTATTGTTGTGGTGGTTGTGGTGGTGGTTAATCTTTTAATTAATTAATTAAAGATTTAATGTATTACTTTTAGAGAGGGGGGAAGGGAAAGAGGCAGAGAGGGAGAGAAACATCAATGTATGGTTGCCTTTCACCTGCCTCCTGCTTTTTGAACTTACTAAAATTATATCACCTACAGAGATTTTAGTAATATCAATGCCCAGGCTCCAGCTCAGACTGATTGACTAATAAATCACTGGAGGTTGGACTAAAGCACCAACATTTTTCAAAAGGCCTCTAGACAACTCTGGTGTACTAACAGGATTGAGAATCCCTGGTGAAAAGGGAAGGAAGAGATCCCCTTCTTACGACGTGCTGAGGTGGAGGGCTATCCAGCCCATTCATCCAAAAGCTCTGTTAACTTAGTCTTCATAAGACTAAGTTTGACTAGTATGAAAGAGGGGGATCCTGGGCACCATTTCCTTATTTTATATCATTAGGAATTCTGTCAAATGTCCACTGTTATTATTCTGAGCCTGGCAGGGCTGTGACAAAAGCTCGTAAGAAGCAGAAATTGTCAAAAACCAAAAGGGCAGAAAAGAAATTTTCCTGGATTTCCAGTCAAGTTGGTGGAATAGGTGTACGTGGCTCGCTGCCCTGCACAGCCACATCAAAATTACAACTAAAATACAGAACCACCATTAGCCTAAACCGTCAGAAATTGAGGTGAATGAAAGCATCACTACTACACAATGAAAGAGACCACATCCATCCAGACTGGTAGGAGGGGGGCAGATGTGAAAGGGGCTGGCCCCACACCTACATGTGGTGGATAGAAATTTGGGAGGGGTGTCTCAAGAGTGAGGAGTCCCAGCCCCACACCAGGTTCTCAGCCCAGGGTTCCAGTGCCAGGAAGATAAATCCCTACAACTCTGGCTGCAAAAACCATCAGAAATTGAGAGTGTGGAAGAAACTGCTGGAATCCCAAGCAGTTCACCTTCAGAACCCACACATGGACTCAGCTACTCAGACTTATTCCCTCTGAGCTCCAGCACCGGGATAGCAGTGAGAAAAGTCTCCGTGGCTTGCGGGGAGGAACAGAAGTGTCTGGCATCAAGGTGAGCAGAGGCCATTGTTCCTTTCCTGAATCTTTCCCCAACAGAGTCACAATGCCTGCAGGCAGGTGCCATACCTGAGGCTCTTTATCACCCTGGCTAACACTGGTTGCCCTGCCCTGGAGATCTCCAGAGGCTCCACCCCACCTGAGCTTCTTTTCCGTAGGAATGGCTGGTCTTGGCTCACTGCGTAACTTCCTAAATCCTATCAAACAAGCACCCAGCCCCAGCCCCCATACCTCTTGCTAAGTGACCCCAGGCCCAGCACTAACAGCAGCCAGTCTAGGTTCACAGCTTTGCTTTGCCTGGGGATCTCCAAGCCCAGCACAAGTAGCAGCATCTCAGATTCTTTATAGCTCAGACAGCGTGGCCCTAAGCAAAACAAAGGCGGGGGCTGACCGTGGCCTGCACCACCCGGGGAAACCCCAGAGCCTTTGCACCCAGTGGACAGCTACAGACCATGTTCGAACACCACCACCCTGCCCTGCACAGCTGATCCTCCTTGGAGGGTGGAGGTTGGTGAATAGTGGTCACAGCCAGTCCTTGCTGTGTAAGGCCTGGGTAAACTCCTTCCATTGACCTGCCAACAGCAACCAAGGCCCAACTACAGTGCTACGGAGATGGAAGGGGCTTTTGAGCATAGAATGATGATGAAAGAACTTACGAGGCCTATGGGAAATTTTGCAGATGGCTGCAATAGGTCACCCTACCCCCTGTGCCACTGGCTGCCAAAAGGGTTTAAGGCAGCATCCATTAAGTGAAGAGGAACACACGGTTTAGGAGAGAAGGAGAAGCCATTCGTGCAGGCGGGGCAAGGGGACCAGGATAAAGCCATGTAGTCTGCAAGGAGGACAGGGGGCCCATGCGGCCTGGGCTAGCAAAGAAAGCTGGCACGCTGCTGATTTATCATGCCAGCTTCAACTTGGAAGCCACCCCGGACTCCGCCTTGCAGACCTGGACCCTATTTGGATTTTTGGGACCTGGGACATGTGGAGAGGACTCTTTTAGCACCTGGACTTCATCATGATCCAGTGCAACACAGTACATGCTTTTCTGGACTGTTATATGGAGGCTGATGACATCGTACCCCAGATCCTGAAGGAAAGAACTAACAGATAAAAAACGGGGACATTTTGGGCATGTTATTGGCTGATAGCCTTTTGGGGAGCAAGGGAAGTGCTGGGTCTCGTTGGAGAACAGGGCTCTGAGCCAAAGTGCTCCCAGCTCCCCCCAGGTTGAAATGTTGTAAATAAAGACCTGTTTTCCTCAACACTCTCTGTTGGGTTTACACCAATGTGCCACCTGAGCAAACCCCATTTTGCTCAGCAACAGGTTAGCTTCCAGCATTTTTTAAATAAGTTTGGGTGGTCAGGCAGGTCCTCATCGCACTGTCAGCTTTGCCGCTGTTTTTTACGGGCCGACCTCCTGACCTGGAGGCAGCCTCCCATCTGGCTCTTGCTGCGGTGCATTAGTGTCCACCGTTTTTGCCAGCTCCCCAGTGTTTCTGACCCTGTTTTGACTGCCATCTTTAATCAGGGCGAGAGAACTCAGTGCTGTACCGGTGTCCAGGAAGGGCATCTGTCCCCAGCTCTGTCATGAGTCACTCACTGCTTGTTCTCACACAATGTGCCCCAGGCAGCAGCTTTCTTACCTTCAGGAAGGCATGACTGTTAATCTGTCTTTGTTAAGCAATGTGCACAGACACTGTTTTCTGCTGTTCCTTGCCCCCAGTCCTGCCTGAAAGCAGAATTGGGGGTGGGGGGTGGGGGTTGTTTCCCTCCTTTCAAGGGACTCAGCTCTCTGATTACAATTACACTATGCAATTGTGGATATTTCTGCTAAATCTCCCCCAAATTCTCAAATGTCAGTGTTAAAGCCTAGCACAGTATTAATGAGAATCCAATAATTTTAAAAATGCAGCCCTGACTGATATGAATCTGTGGATTGAGTGCTGGGCTGGTGAAGCAAAGGGTTGTTGGTTCAACTCCCAGTCAAGACGCACATGCCTGGGTTGCAGGCCAGGTCCCCAGTTGGGGGCATGTGAGAGGCAACCACATATAGATGTTTCTCTCCTTTTCTCCCTCCCTTCCCCTCTCTCTAAAAATAAATAAATAGAATCTTTAAAACAAAAAAAAGTCAAGTTACTTAGGACAGTGACATTTGAAATCTTAGACTGAAATATAGAGCTTTTTTGAAATATGGTATAGATATGATTATAAATTTCCTTATGTTGATTTCACAAGTCAAGGTAGCATTAGGGCGAATATGTTCATCAGAAATGATGGGAATAACTTTTTAAACCAATACTGTAATTCATTGGCTGTAAGACCTTTTAAGTCACTCCAGGTTTCTGAGCCTCTGTTCCTCAGCTGTAAATGAAATGAAACAGATTATTAAAGTCTCCTTCCATTTATAAGACTTCATGATTGAATGATTACACCTATTTATAAATGGGCTCAAATTAATTGTTTACATCCTTTGGCAAGACAGCATAGGAAAAGGGAAGTAAATGATGGAGGACTCAAATGTTGGAAAATTTTAGTTTCAAGTAACAGCTAATAAGCTTAGTAATCAATGTTTGTAAAAAGCTATTGATTCAGGAACTGGGAGAACTGGAAGTATGACCCACCTTGACTCCAGGAAACCATAAGCAGTTCCACCTTTGTGCCTCAGGAGGACTGCAAGGAATTCAAGATGGTATCTGAGTCATTGTATTCCAGGTCACAGACAAAGACCATCTTCCAGGAAACAGAAGGAAGAATGCTGCAGCTTTTATCTGATTAACTTTTTGAATTCCAAACCCCTTACCTACACTTTTCTTCTCCTTATAAAAAATGACCCTTTTATGGAATGGAAAATGGTCTGTTTAGGGTACAAGCCTCAGGTCACCGACCATCTGAATAAAGTGCCCATAAATACTCAATCCCTGTCTCTGCTTATTAGGTCTGGTGGGTGACAAGCAGCACGAACACTTTTTCCAGTTTTGTGATCAGGTTTCTATGTAAACTAGGCAGTAAACAGGCAGAGGTCTAAGTTGCCAGTGGCCACTAAGGCCATCTCCAGGGCCACTTGTCACCAATACTCAGGGAAGTGGTACAAAATGGAAATGTGCCCTCTGAGGTTTTCTTGCATTATTTTATTAAACAATTACTAGGATTTGCTCTGAAACCTGCTGTGTGATTATGGTGACTTCGTTCACTGTATCTGTATTTTTGAAACCAATTAAGTCAGAAAAGACAGGGGACATAACTCCTTCACCAACTCATTTAGAAAAGACACAACTTTCTTGATTATAAAACAGAATTTTGTCACAATAATGAAACCCCCCTCCAAGTAGGTAGAACTGCTGGACATAAATGCAAATTTTTGTGATTATGAAATTTAATTTCAAGACTGAGTTATCAGCTGTATCCTAAAGTATAATGTATAGGAAACCCATTGATGTTTGTCTCCCTCTCTGCCTCTATCTCCTCCCCTCCCTCTAAAAATAATGAATAAAATCTTTAAAGAAAAGAATAAGAGAATATACTATGTGCTAGGAATGAAAGATGAGGCCTGGCCAGGTGGATTTTGTGGAAAACACTATGTGAGCTGGGTGTGGTCCAAGGACAGCCAGTTTGCTCCTCTATATTCTTGAGTTTTCACTGGAAAAAGTACAGGCTAAGCTGTGAACTGTTGTGTTTCTCAGACAGTATCTTTTGCTTGGCTGTTTGAAAGCTAGTCTAATTGGGCAGGACTGTATATTTTGGGTTTTTAAAAAAAGATAATGGGATTTAACCACATAATTTCACCTTCCATATAAATTTGTATACCCTTCATATAAACAAAATGCCTTTCCTTTTCACTAAACTCTGTTATTAAGAGTCATTCCTGGTGGCGGGCAAAACAGGCCCATTAAAACTGAGCCCCCCCACCCCCCACCCCCAACAAGGGGTCCTGTGACAATAACAGAGTACTTTGTCACTTTGTAACAAGGATCATACATAGTTCAGTTTCCAAAAGTATGTTCCTCATTTTATTCTGAGATCTCACCAGAGTCACTCTTAATTAAAAAGACAAAGTCAGTGCCATTTGTTATTTTGGCATCATTTGCTGATCAGGACTATGACCTTGTCAAACATGACTGCCGTTTTACTGTTCTGAACTTATGTCTCCAGGACTGGAAATTGCTGGAAGGCAAGAACAGAACATGTCTAACTGCTGCCTACAGCCACAGGAAGAAAACATTGGAATAAACTGCAGCCTCATGTTACAATGCTCCAACAGGTCAGGGGCCACATGACAGCAACCCCTCACCTTTTTAAATACAATTATAATCCAATAATTGCTGGTGTACCTTTCCGCACTATGCCCCTCTCCTTTCATGGAAAATGAATAAAAACTGTACTCTGCACTTTATTCTCTTTGTGAATTTCTTTAATTTATTTTTAGAGAGAGAGGGGAAAAAGAGAGAAATATCAACGTGTGGTTGCCTCTTGTGCACCCCTAACTGGGGGCCTGACCTGCAACCCAGGCATGTGCCCTGGCTGGGAATTGAACAAGCAACTCTTTGGTTTGCAGGCTGGTACTTAATCCACTGAGCCACACCAGCCAGGGCTCTTTGTAAATTCTTTCACAGCCTGCATTACTAACCATCTTAACATTTATGTCCAACTTCCCAGAATACACCTCAAAACTCTTTTAACCTCTATCCATTGTCCAATTCCAAAGCAGCCACTTTGGTACCAAAATCTGTCTTTGTAGGCCTACCCTGCCCCATCATAGACTGGGTGGCTTAACCAAAATAAATTTATTTTCTCATAGTTTTAGAGGCTTGAAGTGCAAGATCAAGGTTCCAGCATCATTGCATTCTGGTGAGAGCTCTCTTTCTGACTTGTAGATGGCTACCTTCTCTCTGTCTTCATAAGGGAGAGAAAGAGAAAAAGAGAACAAGCTCTTTGGTTTTTCTTCTTGCAGGGCACTAATCCCATCAAGAGAAACCCAGCCTCATGACCTCATCCATAACAACTCTTTGGATTGGTAATCAGGGAATGCCTCTCTACAAGATAACATTTGAACTAAGACCTTAAGGATGAGAAAGAAACAGGATTTTTTCCCTCTGATTTATTTGATGTTGTAGCCTCAGTCCCTAGAATAGTGACTGGTACAAAGATCCGATCCACAATGAATGGATGCAGGAATGAATTAATAAATGAATTAAGCAAGCAACCTAGGTAAAGTGGGAAAGAGTATTCCAGACAAAAGGATTAAGAGTACAAAGATCCCTCAGTAGAAAAGATCTGAGCATGTTTGTGGATCAGAAAGGAGGGCAGTGTGTCTGGGAAACATGGGGAATAGTGAAATGAAATAAGCATGGAGAAGTAGGCAGTATTACCAAATGTTGTTGATATATACAGTAATGCCCCTTATCCTCTGTTTTGATTTTCAGTTTTACTTAGCCAGGGTCAACAGCAGTCCAAAAATATTAAATGGAAAATTCCAGAAATAGATAATTCATACATCTAAAATCGCATGCACAAGTTGCAAGCCAGGTCTCTAGCCAGGTCTGTAGCTGGAGGCAGGTGAAAGGCAACCATACATTGTTGCTTCTCTCCCTTTCTTCCTCCCTCCCTGCCCTTCTCTCTGAAAATAATGAATAAATATTTTAAAAATATTTTTTTGAAATAAATAAAATCACATGCAGTTCGGAGTAGCATGATGAAATCTCAGGCCATCACATCATCACCTTATTCAGGACATTCACACCTGTGTCACTTGATAGCCATCTAGGTTATCAGATCAACTGCTGTGGTATCACAGGGCTTGTGTTCAAGTAACTCTTATTTTACTTAATATCTCTTTCACCTCACTTCCTATCATCATATAGACATTTTATCATCTCACATTGTCACAAGGAGAACAGGGGTGAGTATAATACAGTAAGATATTTTCAGAAAGATGACATTTACCTAAATTTTATTACAGTGTATTATTATATAATTATTTTATATTACTAGTTATTATTGTTAATCTTTAACTTTACTTAATTTATAAATTAACTTTATCATAGGTATGTATGTAGAGGTAAAAAACAGTGTATGGGGGGATCCCAAAAACCTAGAATATATTTATAAAAAATTGTATATTTATTCTTACATGTTTAAACTTTAGCCACCTACGAAGTACTCTCCATTTGATGCAATACACCTATCAAGATGTCTTTTCCACTGCTCACAATTGTTAAACTCATTGATTTTGATGCCTTTTAGTGCTTCTGCCATTTTTTTTGTTTGTTTGTTTTACCTTTTCTACATGGGCAAAATGTTAGTGTTCAAGGACTTTTTTCATTTGGGGAAACAAAAGAAAGTTGCTTGGGTTGAGATCAGGTGAATAGAGAAGTTGGCACATGGGAGCCATGCCATTTTCCCCAAAAACTAGAGAACAGTCTACACGATGTGGGCAGGTGTGCTCGTAAATCACTCATGAAATGGGTGAACACATTGAAAGAGTCTTCAAAAAAATTCACTGAAGCTGAACGCAGCCTCTCACAACAATGTCCCCTGGTGCACTGATACAGATGGGTTTCTAGAACACTCACCTATCAGAGGAAGCCCTCCAGAAGATAATTTCAGGGGTTTTTTTTGGTCCCCCTCAAATGTAGGGTTTGGTACTATCCATGATTTCAGGCATCCACTGGGGTTCTTCAAACATTTCCCCCTTGGATAAGAGTGGGACTACTATACTTAAATTTTATGTAGTGTTAAGAGATAAATGAGATAAATTGTGAAACTAGACTATCTACCTAAATTCAAATCCCTGCTCCATCACTTAATACCAGTGGGACCACTGGCAAGTTAATCAACCTCTATATGCCTCAACTTCTTTGCCTATCAAATGGGAAAAAATAATAATTAGTGCAAATAAGCATAATATAACAAATATAAATAGTAATAAATAATAACATAAAAATTGAATTTAAAATAAGCTATTAAAAACTCCTAATCAATAATTTCAAATAGATGGAGTGTGTCATTGGATTCACATTTTGGTAGAAAGGTTATGTGTTTTCTGACCATTTGTATTCTAACCTTTGTAAATTGTTGTTATTCACTAATTTTTCTAGTAGAATGTTATGTATGGGTTTCCTGTTTGTTTTTTGAGTGCCCTGTGTATATCATGACTATTAAAATTTTTTCATCTATACTGCAAATATTTTTTCTAGATGGTTTTTGCCTTTTAGTGGTATATATAGCATTTAACTCATATAAAATTTCAAAGATGTGTGTATTCAATCTAGTTTTTAATTATAAAAGGTATAAGAACACTTTCACATATTGCACATATTTCCTCTAATTTTTTGTTTTACATTTTCACAGCTAAATCTTTGTTACAATGGACTTTTTAAAAAAGAGTGATGTAGAGGTTTATCACTATTAACATTTTGGTAAAGAACTTCTCAGATGCCTTTCAATGCATTGATATATGCATTGAAAAGTAGGTTTATAGTTGTTTGTATGGAAGATAATACAGTAATTAATAAATAATAATACAAGAGTAAGCTGCTTTTGTACTCACAACAATAAACTTACCTTTGCCCCACCCTGTATTTATAAAAATATGTATATGAATTTATAAAAGTGTGATCAGAGATAGCCTAAACAGCCCTGTTGCCATTCACCTCAACTCTTCTGAATAAGAAAAAGCCTGGGGAAGGGGAAATGACTTGTGAGGAAGGGGCAATCAAGAGTTTATTGTGGTAGGTTTATCCTTTTACCTATAGGGAAGGTTCTTCCCCACCTCACCCCCAAGCAAAGTGCTGTGAGTCTCCAAGAGAATCACTCACAAAGATAGGATAGACCTAAGATCCTGTGAGAAGAGACCCACTTCTTGATCTTTGGCCGGGTAGCCAAACATGTAGCCCACTTTGGTTCTGTTGTGGTAGAGGTTAGCTGAGTATTTTTAGGAGAGCTTGATGAGTGTCCCCTGAGTGTGTGGGATTTCCTGTATAATGGAGACTGGTGTTGAATTCATATCTAGAGATCGCCAGAGGCAGGAGCTTTTTGAAATAGCCCTTCGGGCAGGGCAAGAAGAGACTGCAACCTAATTCAACTAAAAGAAAAAGGTTAAGGGGCCTTCACGCCAGTTTCCTATGGTTCTTGGAGAGCACAGAAATGAGCTAGCATGTCTAAACCTCCTTACTCCCCTATCATATTTGCTTTCTTTCCTTGGCTTCCTTGTAGGTGAAAGACATCATCACAAACCATTACTGTTTCAAATCAGGAAACTAAGGGTCATTGCCACCTTTCTTTCTTTCTTTCTTTTTTAAATCCTTATCTATAGTCAACTACCAGCCCTTTATTTGTGTATTCTTATTTCCCCAACCTTTTTTCTTCTGCCCCCTCAAGCATTCACCAATTATCTGTCTTCCAGGGTGAGGAAAGCCGGGATGATACCGAGAGATCAATTAAGATCTCTCCGGGAAAAGGAGGAAGGGCTGTAGGAGAGGTTTGCTAAGGCAAAGGAATGCAGTCCAGGATGGGATTGGCTGAGAAGCTGAAGATCTCCAGAGCCAGTGGAAACAAAGAGCTGTCTCTGACTTTCAGAGCTTTTACGAGCTGTTCTGGGTCTTGAGCTGGCTCTCTCTCAGGCTCTGGCTTGGGCTCACTGGATCCAGACTGCCTGGCTCTTGATGGCAAGCTCACTCTCAGGCTCTTCTTCCTCAAGGATGCCTGCATGACTGTGCTGCAGCTGCCTGCGTTTCCCAACGGATGATATTTTGTACGGGAAGGAAGTCTAGGCACAGTCTAGGACCAGGCAGAGGGTGGCAGGTTTATTCTTTGGGTGTCCTAGAGGGAACAGGTTCTGAGGCATAAGCCTAACATTCTTCTGGAATTGTGTAACTTTTGTGTATTATACTGTTTTAGTTTGTAAACTAACCCTAAGAAATTAATGGGGAGAACGGTGCTTTGGGCCAAGATGGAGGTAGACATGCTGCATTTGCATCTCCCTCCACAACTAGGAAGGAAGACAACTACCTCAAAACTAGAGACAATCAGATGTTCTAAAAAATTGAGTTGCCTTGAAATCCAAGAAACAAAGACATAAAGAAGAAATACTCATGCAGACAGGAAGCAGGGGCAGAGCTTAGGAGGAGAGGACGCTGTGAGGAGACAGCAGCTGTGACCACCTGGTGAAAAGCATAGTCACACATAAAAAAGTAGGGAGGGACCTGGCTGGTGGCTCAGTGGATAGGTACCAGCTTGTGAACCCAAATGTCGCTGCTTCGATCCCCAGCCAGGGCACATAACCAGGTTGCAAGCCAGGTCTCCGGCCAGGTCCATAGCTGAAGGCAGGTGAAAAACAACCATACATTGATGTCTCTCTCCCTCTCTGCCTCCCTCCCTTCCCCTCTCTCTAAAAATAATAAATAAAATTTATTTTTAAAAAAGTGGGGAGAGACACCTGGGGAGCACTCCCAGCACCACACTAGACCTCCAAGCTCATGGTTCTAGTGCTAGGGAGAATAAAGCCCCATTGCTTCTGACTAAAACTAGTGGGGGCCGGGGTGGAGGAAGAAACTGCCATGCTCTCAGCAGACTCTTGTTTGTTTAGAAGGCCCCCATGTTCATAGAATGTCCTCAGACCCACCTACTTTGGGAACCATGGCCAGGGCACATCTACAGAGGTGCCAATCCCATATACGTAGTAGAAGTGCCCGGAAAAGGTGAGAGCTGAGCAAGCAGCATTGTTCCCTCTCAGACCCTTCCCCAACATACAGCGCCACAACGTGGTGAAATGGGTCGCCACTTACTGACAAATACATAAGGCTCTACCCCTTAAAATGTAGCAGGGGTGACAGCTCTACCTAAGAAACAGAAGCAAACACAGGAAACTGTCAAGTTGAGGAGACAGAGAAGTATAGCCCAAAATAGGAAGTAAATCAAGGTTCCAGTGGGATAACTAAACAATGAGGAGATAGCCAACCTAACAGATGCAGAGTTCAAAATACTGGTAATAAAGGTGCTCACAGGCTTGACAAACATGCTTAAATACAGCAAACACATAAGGGAAGAAGTGAAGCCTAGGCTAAGTGAAACAAAGGAGAATCCACATGAAACCAATAGTGAAGGTAAGGAAACCAGGGTTCAAATTAATGATTTGGAACACAAGGAAGAAATAAACAGTCAACCAGTACAGAATGAAGAAACAAGAATTGAAAAAAATACAAGGAGGGGCTTAGGAATCTCTGGGATGACTTTAAATGTTCCAATGTCCAAATCATAGGGGTGCCAGAAGGAGAAGAGGAAGATCAAAAAAATTGAAAACTTAGGTGAAAAAATAGTAAAGGAAAACTTCCCCAATTTGGCAAAGAATTGGTCAAAGAGGACTACACCAAGACACATCATAATTAAAATGTCAAAGTTTAAAAGATAAAGAGATAATCTTAAAAGTAGCAAGAGAAAAGAAGAGAGTTACCTACAAAGGGGTTCCTATAAGAGTATTAGCTGATTTCTTGAAAGAAACTTTGCAGGCAAGAAGTATTCAAAGTAATGAAAAGCAAGGACCTACAACCTAGAATACTCTATCCTGCAATCATTTACAATATAAGGGCAGATAAAGTGCTTGCTTCCCAGAGAAGGTAAAGTAGTTCATCATCACCAAACCATTATTATTTGAAATGTTAAAGGGACTTACTTAAGAAAAAGAGGATCAAAATTTTGAACATTAAAAAGCCAACAAAAAGGGGGTGGATGTAATACAACAACAATTTTTTAAAAAGCCAACAAACTGAAGCCCTGGATGATAGCACAGTGGATAAGGCACCAGTCTGCAAATCCAAAGGTCACTGGTTCCATTTCCCAGCCAGGGCACATAACCAGGTTGCAAGCCAGGTCTCCAGCCAGGTCTGTAGCTGGAGGCAGGTGAAAGGCAATCACACATTGATGTCTCTCTCCCTCTCTGCCTCTTTCCCTTCCTCTCTCTCTGGAAATAATAAATAAAAATCTTTTTAAAAATAAAAATAAAAAGCCAGTAAACTCACAAGTATCAACTACAGAATCTAAAAAATAAAAACAAAAACTAAGCAGACAACCAGAAAGAGAACAGAATCAAAGATATGGGCAACATTTGCTAGGGGAGTGGGGTGGGGTCAGTTGGGAAGGGGAAGCAGGATAAAGGGTGAAAGGTGCAGGGATTAAGAAGCATAGTTGGTAGATACAAAATAGACAGGGTGGAGTTAAGAATGGTATAGAAAAGAGTGAAACCAAAGAACTTACATATATGACCCATGAACATGAACTAAGGAGGATGGGATTGCTGGAGGGAATGGGTGTCGGTAAAGGGGAGCAAGGGAAAAGGAAATTGAGATAACTGTAACAGCATAATCAATAAAATATACTTTAAAAAAAAGAAATTAATGGGGAAAAGGTAGAACCCAGGTTTAAAGCTTAGCCTTAAATGATAGGCTTAACTAATTAAAGCTGTGACTTATGGGCTTAAGTAACTGCTTTTGAATAAAGATTTCTTTACCACCAAACCTTCACCTCTGGAATTTTGCCTAGATGTTGGCAGCGTGCAACAGGACTCCAACCTGCTGTTAGGTAACACTGACTTTAAGGCTGCAATCCTGAGAGAATGATGGGAGATGTGTCCCTGTTCTTGTTGACTTCAAAGCCAGCAAAACAAGGCAGTGAGGATGTTCCAGTTCTCCTCCAACCAAAACAATTAAAACCTAGTCAAGTGAACAGAAAACCCGTTCCTTTTCACCCATTTCTCCTCTGAGGAGACCCAACCCTTTTTACTTTGTACCATAAAAAAATCATGTTCACATTTTCTGCCTACATTTTCTTACCAGGTTCCAACCCTTGCATTATGGCTTCTATCTTTTTGACTCAAATTTATCTTATAGGTCACTCATGTCAAATACAATGGTGTAACAATTAGGAATCTTTTCTGGTGCAAGAAACAAATTCCAACCCAAACTGATTTAATAAGGAAAAAGAGAGAACAAAAGTTTGTTTTACTTGCAAATTGTGTCCCAAGTCCCTGAACCAATCACTGTTGCCAAGGGAATGAGTTGCTCTGATTGGTCAGAGTTGAGTCACACGCTCTTTTTAGCCTTTTTAAAAGCCAATAAAAACATAATGCTAATCACATATAGGAGAGATAGATGTAAACCACATTTTAAAAAGTTAAAAGAAATATGAGAAGTTAAATTTAATAATATATTTTGTTTAATCCAAACTATTATCATTTCAACATTAATATAACATATTATTAATGAACTTTTTTACACACTTTTCTTATACTAAGTCTTTAAAATCAGCATTTCAGCAAGGCTTCCGATGATAACAATGTAACGGGGTGTTTATAAAACATACTTTGAGAAATACTGTCTTCCAGGCTCTCTTATTTCCTGTGTTCCCCAAATCACATTTATAATGGTAGGAGTGTGACATGATTGTAAGTAAGATGCTAGGAAAATTCCTGGGCAAGTAGAATGGGAAAACTGAAGCAAGGAAATTAAACAAAGCCAAACAACTCGAGCAACTCGGTCAGCTGATGGAGCCCAAGCTTTATGGCCCTCACCAAGGACACTTGAGAACAAGTGGTTTATACCTCTTCTCCCTAACCAGAGAATACATAGCTTAAATCACCCTCGACTGGGAAATAAAGAATAGAGACCCAATTAATGTCAGTTGTTTTAGCTACACCCAAGGACTGATGAAGTCAGGGGAATAAATAACAAAAGCCATTAGAGCCAGGCAGACCCAAAACAATCAAGTAAAACAATAAAGCAGACCAAAGAATAATCTCCCCTGACCAGTATGGTTCAGTTTTTCAGGCATCATCTTGCAAAGTGAAATATTGTGGGTTCAAGTCCCTGGTCAGGGCGTGTGCAAGAGGCAACCAATTGATGTTTCTCTCCTTCTCGTTTGCCCTCCCTTCCCCTGTCTCTAGACAAATAATTAAATAAATAAAATCTTTTTAAAATAAAGAAGAACTCAACCCCCTCTCCCAATATGCTCATGTTGATGCATCAACATATTAAAAATGCATCTGGAAATCTGATGAATATTCTGCTGAAAGATTTTCACCTGCAGAAGAGAGATAAAAAGCCTCACAACAAAGACATGCCAATGCCCCTTCTGAGGCATGAACTTTGTACTTCTTCCAAGACTCGAAGTGCTGTCATGAGACTTGCAACCAGGAGAGCAGTGGCAATGGTAGCTGGCTCTGGACTTATCTCCTCATCTTGTCTCCAAGGCTCACTTCTCTGACTTCCCAGTGACCTAAAAGCAGACCCGCCTTGGGTCACTTCTATCTCTGTGACCTTCATTTCACATGCCTTGGCTCACTCTTTTCCTATAGAAAGCCAAAGCAGACACTGCCTAGGCTCTCTCTGAACGCTTCTTCTACCCTAAGTCCTTCCTTTGTTTCACTGTCCCCCGCTTTAATAAACGGGCTCTCAAAATCACCTGGACTTGTATTGTGAAATCTCTCCCACTTGAAGTCAGGAACCCACACACTACAGGCTGGCTTGAGGCAGACCCGCTAGGGACGGTTCCTGTCCAGTAAAAGGAGTACTGAGAGATCTGCTGATAAATACTTGAGCAATGAGAACTGCAGCGGAGCAGTGACATTTAATGTTGCTTGGGTGTTGCTGCCACCTGTTGGTTTTGGCATGCGTTGCAGCCATGTAAACCCAACAATCGTTGGTCATTTGTGAGCCCTCGAAATTTCCAGCAACACCCCTGCTCAGCTGTACCTTGAAATGACTCTTCTTTGGAATCTCTCTTTATACAGCAAGGTATTTTGGTGGGGAGGGAACTTGTCAGGGGCCCCCAGGGACAGCAGTGGGGTGTGGAGCTCTGCACAGGCTAGGTCAAGCCTCTAAGACCTGGCTGGGAAACTGGAAAAGCGGGGGACACACAGGCCCCCATGCTGTAACTGGGGGACCCTGGTTGGAACCTGGCCATGGGAATTTTCTATACAATCTTTGAAGCTAGCAAACTTCCCTGGCTTGCTTTTTGTAACAGCAGCAGATGTTAAACTTTAACCCGCATGCAACCTTACCCTCCCTATTTTTATGAGCCACCTGGAGTCCTTGTGAACATCTTGTCCAGCAGACCATACCCTGGGGCAAACCCTCCGCATTCCTTCTATTGTGGTTTAAACATAACTCTTATTCTATAAAGCATTCTCTTTTCACAGTGATCTATGATGTGTACATGCATCCCCCACCTTGGTTACCCAATGAAGGTTTTTGGAGACAGGGGCTCGAGGCCTTTGTCCATCAGACACTGGTCAGCTCTCTCTCCCCTAGCACAAGCTGCCTGGGAAGCATTCATTTCATCCATGGTACTGAGGGGTCTCTGCGGGTTGGAGCTTCCTCACCAGGAACTAAATACAATTTATTACTAAAATTAATTTCAGCTATTACTCTTCCCATTTTTCCCCAAACAGTTTATACCCAATATTATTTTGTATTAGTTTCAGGTGGTTAGATAATCATATACTTTACAAAGGGGTCAGAAAGTCTTTTTTCTTTTTAATTAATTCACCATTGTCAGAAAGTCTTAACAATTTATATTATAGATTCTCCAACCCACATTTATGGTGTTTTGGGGTTTTTTTCCCCACTGAAGCACATATAGCTTTCTCCCTCCTTTAAACCCTTAGTATCTATCTATATATTGATAATCTTTTTGCAATTGTTCCTGCTTTCTGTTTCTGCAGGCTATTTTTATTGCTATTTTTGTACAACTTCAGAAGACAGTGGTCAGAGCAAAATTTTTAACACCTCTATGCTGTAGTTCCTTCAGGTGTAAAGTGCAGCATAATTAGCTTCTTCTCAGTGTCATTGTGAAGATGCAGTTGCATCTGGTTGCACAGTGTTTGGCACAGTGGCTCACATATATGAAGAACTCTGTAAATAATATTATTCAGATTAACAAATCCTAAATGGGAATTTGAACAGTGACTGGATATTTGATATTGAGTTCATTTTTATGTTCAATTTTTTAAAAGATTTTTTAAATTCAGTATTTTCAGAGAGCGAGAAGGACAGGGAGGGAGAAAGAAATGGAGAGAAGCAACAATGTGTGGTTGCTTTTCACCTGCCTCCAGCTATGGACCTGGCTGGAGACCTGGTTATATGCCCTGGCTGGGTAATCCAACCAGTGACCTTTGGGTTCGCATGCCAGCGCCTATCCACCGAGCCACCAGCCAGGGCTTTATGTTCAATTTTTTAAACTTTGTATTTCAAAAATCCTTCTCTTTTAGAGATACATACTGAAACAGTTATGGATGAAATAATATGACCACTGGGGTTTTGCTTTCAAATGAAATAGGAGGAGGGAAGTGGGTGATGACTGACCATGAGTTGATAATTGTTGAAGCTGGGTGATGGATATATGGGATTCGTTGTAGTATTTTTTCTATTTCGTGTTTGAAAATTTCCATAAAAATGTAAAAGAATGACAAGTTTTTCTATTTCTTACAGCACTGTATATGGTGCTAAACATATGGTGGGTACTACTTTGTTGATTAATTGCTACATTGGAATAGAATTTTGGCATTTTTTGGAAAGTGTTATTATCTTTTTAAAGGGATGAACTTAAATGAATTGGCAGCACACGCTTCCAAGAAATGTTAATTGGAAGTATATTTTAGCCTAATAACTAAGCCTCATTTTGTTAGAAAAATAATGGCAGAGGGAAAATTTGCAAATTCTTTAGGACATGCAGAAAAAATGGAAAAAATAAATTGCAGAACTTATCTCTTTGAGCATTTTTTTTTAAATTCTAGTAAATAAGTGAAGAAAATACCCAGTTGGTCCATGGACAGGAATCAAAGAAATGCCAGATTTGCTCAGATGATGATCATCTTGTTTATTATAGCAGAACACCTACTTAATCATAAGGATAGCCATATTTCTACAGTAGTTACATCCCTCACATCCACACTTCATCTAATCCCATTGTATCAAGTTAATTCATAAACCTGCCCTGGTGTCCCTTTTCATGCGCTCCCGTATAAAGAATAAGGTTTGGTTTCTCCCTGCTTAATTTTCTAATACCCAAACACAGTGTTTCTACATTATTTCTTACTCTATTCCTCCTTGGATATAGCAATATCCTTCTCACCCCAATGTGCATTTATTCACGTATCCTAAGTATTTCTGTCTTTTTTCCCATTTCTTAATGATTAGGATGAATTCTTTCTTAACTGGTAATGTTAAGAGAAACACAGATGTTGAATGAGATAAAATAAAGGGTATTTCCAACTCATTTCCTTCCAGGTACTATTTCCACCTGAAGGGGTTTAAATTCTGTGAGGACAAAACTATGAAAGAGAAATCTTTCATAAGCTGGCAGAAAGTGGCTTTGAGAGACACACTCCAGTTCTCCAGTTCTTATCTCAGTCTCAACAAGAGAGAGAAAGAATGAAGTCTAGACAGCTATGGATTTGAGAAGCATCAGGAATTTTTCCATTGATTGAACAGATCAACAATATAGTTTTATGGTTCAAATCCATTAAATGGTTAAACTTAGGGAATCATTTAAAGGAAAGACTAATGGACTTGAAATCAGAAAACCTGGCTATGAGTCCTGCCTTCATCACTTAATAGATCTGTGAGCTTAGACAAGTGACTTCATCTCACTGAATGATACTAATATTATCCATGTCAGAGTCATGATGTAGACCAGTGCTAATATATGCATGATAGAATTTTATAAACTGTTAAATGCTAGTCACATACTTGTTCTTAGAGATCCTTAAAGATTCATACTTCATGACCATCGCCTAGTTTGTCTTATTATAGACGAGGAAATTAAACCTCAGTAAAGCCAGATTAAACAACTCAAGTCAGGCAACTCAAGATATATTTTGAACATGAATTCAACTAAACTGCTTGAAAATAAATGTCTCAATGTACTACAGCATGCTAATAATAATTTCCCTTTCTAAGGACCAGATGCATTATTTAAGTCTTTAAAAATCATTTCAACAATATTTAATGTAAGTATTATTCTCTCCATTTTATAGATGAGGAAACCATTTAGAGAGATTAGCAAATTTGGCCAAGGCACAAGCAAATGAATTGCAGAAGGAAAATTCATGTCTCTAAAGGTTTTTTTCATAACCATTTCCCCTCTACTTCACTGTAAATTATTATTCTTTTCTGTCATTTTTTAATTGAATATATTGGGGTGGCATTTGTTAATAAAGTTATATATTCAAGCATACAATTCTATAATACATCACCTGTATATTGAATTGCATGTTCACCATCCCAAGTCAAGTCTCATTCCATCATCATGCATCCCCCCTTAACCCTCTGCCTTCCCATCCCTATTTCCCTCTGGTAATCACCATACAGTTGTCTGTGTCTGTGAGGTTTTTTTTGGGGTTTTTTTTTGCCTTCACTTTTTTTCACCCAGCCCTTCAACCCCACTTCCCTCTGACAGCTGTCAGTCTGTTGTATATATTATGAGTCTGTTTCTATTTTGTTCATTAGATTCCACATATAAGTGAAGTCATATGATACTCATCTTTCTCTCAGTGGCTTATTTCACTTTGTACGATATTCTCCAGCTCTATGCTGTCACAAAGGGCAAGATTTTCTTCTTTTTTATGGCCTCGCTGTATTCCATTGTGTAAATGTACCGCAAGTTTTTTATCCACTCCTCAACTAAAGGATACTTTGGCTGCTTCCATATCTTGGCTAATGTAAATAATGTTGCAATGAAAACAGGGGTGTATATACGCTTTTGAATTAGTGTTTTGGGTTTCTTCAGATATATTCCCAGAAGTAGAATCTCAAGGTCAAAAGTCAGTTCCATTTTTATTTTTATTTTTAAAGATTTTATTTCATTATTTTTAGAAAGAGGGGAAGGGAGAGAGGCAGAGAGGGAGAGAGACATCAATGTATGGTTGCGTTTCACCTGCCTCCAGCCACAGACCTGACTGGAGACCTGGTTTGTAACCTGGTTATGTGCCCTGGCTGGGAAATTGAACCTGAGACCTTTGGGTTCGCAGGCAGGCACCTTATCCACTGTGCCACCAGCCAGGGCCATTTTTAATTTTTTGAGGTAGCTCCATACTGCTTTCCACAGTGGCTGCGCCACTCTGCATTCCCATCACAGTTCACAAGGGTTCCTTTTTCTCCACAGCCTCAACAACGCTATTTGTTGATTTATTGATGACAGCCATTCTGACAGATGTGAGATGTGAGGTCTCGTTATGGTTTTAGTTTGCATCTCTCTGATGATTAGTGATGTTGAGCATTTTAAAAATAAGCTTATTGGTCATTTGTATGTCCTCTTTGGAGAATTATCTATTCAGGTTCCTTTATTTGTCCCTTATTCTTTTTTTAAAAAATTTTATTGTTGTTGTATTATATCCATCCCCTTTTTGCTCCCCTCTGTCCCCCTCCCCACCCACCCATTCCTCCCAAAGTCAATCCCACCTGTTGTCCATGTCCATGGTTCCTTTATACTAGGGTCTTGTCCCTTATTCTTATTTGCCAGGACACCTTCATGCCTCAGAAACCTTGGGTTTTACTTTCCACTCTACTAAAATCCCATTTACATTTCAAATATAATTTAAGACATTACCTCTTGCATGAAGACTTAGTTCCCTTAGGTCACCAGCCCACCCTGATCTCCCCAAGTTCCTTCAGCACTTACTATCTTTTCTACTTATTCTTATGCATTCAACAATTTTTGGATGTCTATTATGTGCAAGGCAATGTTCTAGGTTTTGGGGATCTATCAGTGAACAAGACAGTCAGAAATATTAGTCCTTGTCATCTTAGATCCTTGTGACCATAGAAAACTTAAAATAAACACAACAAAGTACTCATACGATATGTTAGAATATCATAAATGTTACAAAAAAGATAAAGTCAGATCAGAGAGAATGAGTATGGAAGTCAGAGGTGATATTAATTAGGGTGGTGGACAGGCCTCATTGAGAAAGTGACTTGATTAATATTAAAGGAGGCAAGTCAATGAATGGTGGTTGGGGGACACCCAAGATGGTGGAGGAGTAAGGGGAAGCTACACTCACCTTTACTCAGGACCAAAATGGAATGACAAACTAAATTATAGAATAGCGGTTAGGAGTGGAGGGTGTGAACACAAGTCCAGCCTGAGCCATCCTGTTGCCTCATACATTTTTCTTGCTTGCATGAATGCCTGATATCCTCAACTAAATTATGAGCTTGCTGGGATCAGGGAGATTTTCTGATAACCTTTTTTGCATTCCTTTTAGTGTCCCACATAATATTTTGTACCTAGTAGGTGCTCAAGAAACAATTCTTGGTATTTGTTGATTTATTAATTCTGCACATCAGTGGCCTCATATCTTTGTATTTAGAATCATTTTGAAGCATTAATGGTAAATCCCGTCATCCTTGCCCCAACATACACATTTCCTTCATGGAGTTCCTGCTTTTCCAGAAGTTACCAGAGTGGATAACATGAGACAACACTGTCCTCTTCAGGGTAGGTAGTTCTAGGGGCTTTTGACTCTCAGTTCACTCATACTATTAACTACACTTTAATTCACTCTTACCTACTCAACCAACCACAAATGTTTGATTAGCATTTTGATATAATTTTGTTGTTGTTTAAACATCATCCAAACAAATGAAATTATCAGAAACAATGGCTATGATTAGAAAATGAAGTACAGTAATTTCAATAAAACCACAAAATACACAAAGGAGGGGGCTATATGGCAGTAATTCTGAGACCATTTGAGCTAGTTTATCTTATGATAGATGGAAAATTCAACCACAGTAAACCTGGGTTAATCAATCAAGGCAGGCCAATGCCAGAGCCAGCCTTCCATCACAAGAGTATGAAGTAGTAGAAAGAGCCAAGGAGCTCTGTTCCCTACCACTTAGTAAGTACTGTGTCTAGTGTGAATGGATGTAGCATGGAGTTGTGAAAAGAGCAGGGACAAACTGGAGTAAGCTACTTACTGACTGTATGACACTAGGTATTTAAACTGTTGAAGTTTCTATGACCTTCCTTAAAAATGGTGTTAATAATACCTGTCTTGCAGTTATGAGATTTAAAAAATAGTTCATTTAGCCCTGGCTGGTGGCACAGTGGAAAAGGCGCCGGCCTGCGAACCCAGAGGTCGCAGGTTCGATTCCCCAGCCAGGGCACATAACCAGGTTGCAAGCCAGGTCTCCAGTTAGGCTTGTGGCTGGAGGCAGGTGAAAGGTAACCACATATTGATGTTTCTCTCCATCTCTACCTCTCTCCCTTCCCCTCTCTCTAGAAATAATAAAATAAAATCTTTTTTAAAATAGTTCATTTAAAGTGACTTTTAAATAAATGGTAGTGTAACCAATCATGATTTTGAAGTTTAATTCATCTCTGAGAAATAATTGCTGGTTCACTTTTGCAGAAAGGAGTTTATGGGAAGGCTATAGGATAGCCATAGAATCAATGCGATGTTTTGAGAAGCAGTCATGAAACTATATAGATGGCCCTAGCTGAAATTTCCCACAGAAAGATTCTGAAAAGGACATTGTTGTTGCTACCACTGGCAAGAGAAACAGACACGGGAGCCATGGAAACTGTCAGTGGAGTGATTCTAAATTATTAATTTCTCTGTGTCACCCCTTGACTCAGATCCTCATGGAAGTATCCGATTAGCTTGTACCTGTGTCTGCTATACCAGCCCTTGGCCCAAAAGAGCCAGAGGTGGCCACTTGGGTTTCCTAGTGGAGTCTCGTCTCACACTGTAATGGAGCTCTTAAATATATAAAGGGGGTTTCAATAGATAACAGCCCCGGGAGTAACAAACACCCACTGTAAATATCTACTGTAATAATGTGGTACTCTGAAAGGCAACTTTGGCATTGCTTTATAGCTAGATGGGAGCTTGCAGCCATTCATTTTAAAGTTTGGGAAACCAAGATCCCGAGAGATGACTTATTCTACATTACCCAGAAAGTGAAGAGCAGTCCAATCTAGAACTTAGGTCTCATAATTGTCAGTTCAGTTCTCCCTATGGCAGTTTTCCCCAGTCTTTTACTGGATGCTTGCTTCCGGAACACTCCTCCTCATGGATAGATATTAGATCAAACATTACTTTCTTAGGAAAGCCATTTGTCCCTTGTCCGGCTAGTCTGAATTCCTTTTTAGAGCACCATAGCACTCCATAATTACACTTCGTTATCTCGTTGTGGAAGTATTTGGTTGAAGGAAGTCCCCATTAGGATGTAAACCCAATGAGGACAGAGATTGGTTCTGTTTCGGTTCCCTGTTACTTCTCCAGGTTTTAGTAGAGCGCTTAGCACATAGTGGGCCCTCCATGATTATTGATAAGTGCAGAAATAAGTGGATAAAGAGAGCTTTCAGACTACAAAGAAATGTGGGTTGTTATTAGAGTTGTCACTACTACTATTGCAGTGGTTATATGCATACACCAGTCAAGTATCAGGTAAAAGTCTTTGACTTCGCATATATTTTGGCTTCTCTTTTCTTTCTGCCTATGCCTTTTACCTGATATCTACTTGTCATCTACTCTACTCCACTGCCCTCATCCTAGGTCTTCTCAATAGGGGAAGATTCTTAGCCTCCAGAATAATCCCTCCACCCACTTGATAAACAAGTTTACAGGGCTCAGGTGAGAAGTTAATGGATAAATTATGTAAAAGGCTCTACCACAGAATTTATAAGATTTGTTTAACAGATATTAACTTCCTACTCTCTTTTCTCTAAGGGAAAATTGTAGCCAGCAGCTGATAGTTTATTTTAACAGAGAATGTTTGGGAAGGGAACAATAGAGGTGAATCTCTTAATGGGAAACTTTTGAGTCAGGAGTTAGGGCTGTGGACAACCATTTAAGGACCCCTTAAATGCCACCATGTGAGTATCACCTTTGTCTGAGGCAGTTTGGAAAAGAGGGATAGTATGTGGGGATTCTACTTGTACAACAGTTTCTTATAGAGAGTCACAAAGCACGATTAAAAATAAATTAATAGCCATAGCCAGTTGGCTCAGTTTGTTAAAAGTGTCATCCTGTAGACCAAAAAGTTGGGGTTCAATCCCCAGTCAGGGCAGGATCATTAAGTTGTGGGTTTGTTTGATCCCTGGTAGGGGCACATATGGGAGGCAACTGATTGATGTCTGTCTTTCTCAAATCAGTGAACATATCCTTGGGTGATGATTACAATTTTTTTAAAGTAAATTAACAAATTGTTATTGGGGCTTGCTTCATGGCAGAAATGGTTTAGTGAACAATCTCTCTGATAACTCCTTCTCATTCTCCCTCATAAGCTCCTTTAAAGGTATTATCCTTAGTGAATTCTACTTAGTGAATCTATTCCTAAAAGGTCAGCCACTATTTATATGACAGCAAACTTTCAAGTCCATGTCTGAAGTTTCTAAGCTCTAGACCTGTGTTTCCATTAACTATGAAGATCTCAGCTTGGTTGTCCAGCTGGCATAAAAATTTTAAAGAATTTAACTCATTATCTTCTCCCCAAAGCAGTTCTCCCCTCTATGTTGCCTATTTCTCTATTAGTTTCACTACTCACCCAGCAATCTAAACTAGAAGCTTTAGAGCCATTGTGAATGTTTCCTTCTCTCTCATTCTTACACAGAATTGATAGAACTTGGTACAGTCCTTGCTAGTGTCTTGCTTGTATATTAACACTCACCTTTCTCTGTGTGGTCACCCAAAGCCTTTTTACTGCAAGCACCAGGGCCTTTTTGCCTGATAAATTTCTCTAGCTGCTGGTGTTCATTCAGCCCACTTATTGGCAGGCCAGAAGTGCCAGAGTTAAAAATATCTGGGAGCAATCCTCAGCCATGACTGGTGGTGGCTAGTTTTAGGGTGAACAGCTCTGAAGCATTCCCTGGACTGTCTCCTAGAGGCCACCAGTCTCCATTAAGTCCTAATTGCTCATAGTGGTAATCTACTCATTAATGCATTTGAAATAATTTTCATGCCTTTTCCATCCCCAACTCTGCTTCCTTGGATTGTCTCTCCAACAAATTCATTGCATTTGAATGCTTTCTAGTGTCAACTAAATCAGTGACCAATTAGATAGTAGGGTAAAAGGAGGCATTGAGAATGGCTATGTATAGTTGGCTTTTTGGAGGTATCATTTATGTTTTAGGTATTAGATAATTGAAACTGAGGTGCTGACAAGGACTACCCAGTTGGATTCAGGAGAGAAGTAGAGACTGGAAATAAAGAACTAAGAGTTATTAGTATACACAGTTAGGTGCTAAAGCCATGAAAATGGTCACGATGGCCAAATGCTATATACAGAAGAAAGAACTGGGAAAATGAATATTAAATGACAACTAGCAGTCTCAATAACAAATACTAAACATCATTTATATCTTCTTTCCTGATCAGAGGGAAGGGGTTGGGGGAGAAGGGGGAGAAAAGTAGGGGAAGGCTTTAGTCCAGGAGCTGATGTGAAAGGCCTATGGACATGGACAGCGAGGTGGGCATTGACTGTGGGAGAAGGGCTGGGAAGAATGGGGCAGGGGAGGAGAGCAATGAGGTGTGTGTGTGTGGGAGGGGGGGGGATGAAACAACTGTAATACAACAATTAAAAAAAAAAACTGAAGTAAGGAGTAATTTTAATCTAATGTTTAGATCAACTCCACAGAGCCCAGCACAGTGCCTGGGCAGTAACCTTTCCAGAAATACAGAATTAAATTTTATCCATACTATATAGCTAATGCACAGAAAGAATCAGACCTTAGATCTCATTGCTCAATCTTTTTTTAATAAAGATTTTGTTTATTACTTCCAGAGAGAAGGGAAGGGAGAGAGGCAGAGAGGGAGAGAAACATCAGTGTATGGTTGCCTTTCACCTACCTTCAGCTACGGACTTGGCTGGAGCCCTGGATCGCAATCTGGTTATGTGCCCTGTCTGGGAATTGAACCAGCAACCTTTGGGTTTGGAGGCCAGTGCCTTATCCACTGCACCAGCAGCCAGGGCCCACTTTACTCAATCTTGAACACAATGTTCTTCCTACAAAAACCTAAAATCTCGTCCAGCACCTTACTCATTATATATTCTACGAGGGCAGTGTGTTCCCAAACTGAGAATGTAGAAAATGGTGTGTTTTTGATGGGGTGGACTCAAATGTTGGAAAATTTTAGTTCCAGGTAACAGCCAAGAAGCTTAGTAATCAATACATGTAAAAAGCTATTGTTTCAGGAAGTGAAGGTATGACCCACCTTGACCCCCAACCGTAAGCAGTTTCATTTTTGTGCCTCGGGATTCTGCAAGCAATCAAGGTGGTACCTGAGCCATTATACCCGAAATTGAGACGACTACCAGCTACCGCTCAGGACACAGATGAAAGAACGCTGTAGCTTTTATCTGATTTTCCCCCCTGAATTCCAGACCCCTTACATACACTTTTCTTTTCCTTATAAAAAGGTCCCTTTGTAATGGGCTTTATGACAGTCTGTTAAGGTGCAAAACTGCTACTTTCTCAGATCTTGGTCCATGAGAATAAAGCCTAAAGATTCAATTCCTATTTCTGCTTATCCAGTCTGGTAGACGGCAGCAGCACGAACACCGCTTTTCCAGTTTCATTTTCTACATATTGCCAGTTAGCTTACATCTTACATGACATTTGATTTGGGAGTTATAAAGCTGTAGTTAAGACCAAAGGCTTTGACCTCAAAGCTACAATCATTTCTCTCCTGTGAGACCTCGGGGGTATTGTTTAAATACACTCCTAACGCGTTACATTGTTGTAAACATAAAATGAGGCAGTGCTTGGAAAGTGCGGTAATTCCTCACCCTCACATAATCGAGACCTTGTCAAGCTTTACTTTCTGGAGTGTGCATTATACAAAGGACATTTCCGTTTATTTATTTCATCTTCCAAGCGTTTCATGTTGAAATGCCCCAAACTTTGGTCTCCTACCCCCTCTCCTCCCAAACTGTGCCTCAATCCCCTGCCGCAGACAGCACTGTGCTCCTTACGACAGCGGACGACGCCCAGCCGCAAAGGAACGACTTTCCGGCAGGGTCCCGAAGGCCGGGGCCAATCGCGCCGCTTCTGACTGGTGACGCCCCTGCGTCTGTGCATGCGCAGGGTGGGGAGACCTTGGCGGGGCGTTGGAGGCGCTTGGCGGAGGTGAAAACCTTGACGGAAAGGAAATCCAGTGACAAAATGCAGAGCTGGAGTCGTGTCTACTGTACCTTGGCAAAGGTGAGGGCCTGCTTGGTGGGGTCGTGCTGAGCCAGAGGCACAGAGAGCCCCGCGGACGGCGTCCGGGACGCAGCCTCACTGCGGAGAGGCTAACGGCTTGAGTGGGACCGTCCGGGTCCGCCGGTCCGCCAGCGAACCCGCTCCGCCCGGGCCGCGGCGTGGAGGCAGAGCCTGGACCCGCAGTCACACTCGTACCCCCTCCGCTGGGGCATGCGGTCACACACAGGCTGCTCACTTGCAGGAGGATGTAGAGATTGAGAAACTGCCCTCGTCCCGTCCGGCCTGGCAATTCCAACCGACCCTTTCCTAATCCCTAACCTCGGTCCCTGCCTAACTTTCTACCGTGGCAAGCGACCTTGGGGCCACTGTTTGGAAACCCAAATCCAGTTAGCCCCAACAGGTAGCCCTAGGAATTCCTCAGAGGTCCCTTCGTTGTTTGCGGCTTTAAGCTAACGTTCATTGCCTGTCCATCCACGTACCAAACACAGCCAACTTGTATGTAAGTGAGATCGTGGCTGAGTACTAGATCGATGGAGATCCTAAAGGTATGAAAGGATCAGACTCCTTTGTTTCTTAGTTGAGCATCCTGTGTGCCTGCAAGCTGATGTGGCGTGCTGGAAGTCATGCATTTTAGTGACGGCCAGACCTCGCACTGAAACTCTGGACTGACATTTTGTCTGCGCCTCTGTGGCCTGCCCTCTTGACCATAGGTGCAAGAATTGCCCTGGAATGGAAAAGAGTAGTAGATCAGTGTAGGCTTTGTTATTGCATGCATTTGCCTGGTGTGATTGTGGTGTTTGCTTTGTTTCTTTGTATCTCACTATTCTAGGAAATATTAGCCACCCTTATTTAGAGATTGTGTGAAGATTATGATGCAGTTTTAAAAACTGCAGCAAGCTCTTGGATGTGAATTATATTAGTATGTTTTCTTAAGTTATTGTTTAATTTTCTGTTCCTAGTTGACAAGTTAGTAACACCCTCATAGGTGTTACATGGTAGATTTGACCGAGGAAACGATAATTAGGAGTAAAAGGATTGTCATAATGTAAATTATTCGGATGCTTAGGTTAGAAATTGAAGAACTTTATTTTTGATATTAAAATGACCCCTGGCACTAACAATTAGCCCTGTTGAAAATTTAGTAAAAATTAACACCATCAGGTAATATTTGTTATTAGGTTAAATATGAGATGATAGAGTATTTATAAAAAAAAGATAATGTAAACTGAGGTTGAAAAGTTTAAATAATTGCTGTTATCACAGAGGAAAAATTGCTATGTAATCTCTGGGTTGCCACGGAAAATACTTCAATAATTAGTGCTTGATACATTTACCCAAAATAATTATGCTTTCATGGGACTTTCAGCAGTTGTTTGTTTACATAATATGGACATTTTCTTTTCTAACAGAGAGGCCATTTCAGTCGACTATCTCATGGCATACAGGGAGTTTCTGCAGTACCTCTCAGAACTTATGCAGATCAACCAAGTAAGTACTTAGTAAAATAGTTTCCCCTGAAAGTTGTTCATATGTTTATTCACTTAAATGTTTATTGAGCTCCTAGTGTGTTCTAGGTGATAAATAAGACCAAGTCCTGTTCTTACGGAGCTCATGGTCTGGTTCCATAAAAGACAAATAATACATCCATATTTTGGGATATGATAGAAAATTAAAGGAGGTAATTAGAAGAAAAGTTGACTATTTTAGATAAGGTATTAGGGCTTTTCTGAGTAGATAAGCCTGACAAATGCCTGAGTGAAGGGAGAGAGAGAGGATTCGATTGTGAAGTTTAAGGAATTGCAAAAAGGCTGGTGTAGCCGGGCAAGACCCATAGAATGTAAAATTAGAGATCATGTCATGGAGGGTTTTATAAGGCAGGCCAAGGAGTTTGGATTTTACTCCAAGTAATGAGAAACCACTGAAGTGTTTTGACCAGGAGCATGATTTAAATGTTTACATTTATAAGTTCATTCTGCCCACCAGTTAAACTGGTTGTTTAACACTGAGATGACTTTTTTTCCAATCCTGAAATCCTGAATGAAAATCTTAATGGGTTTATTAACTTATGTTAAAGACTTAGAGGGATGTGCCTGAAAGGAAGCTGTGGATTATGAGTATTTTCTTCCTTCTTTTATGCTTTTGAAGTTTCTATAAAGGTTATGTATTTTATATGTTTTTAAATATTTGAAATACCCCCTGGCTGGTAGCACAGTGGATAAGGCGCCGGCCTGCGAACCCAAAGGTCGCAGGTTCGATTCCCTAGCCAGGGCACATAGCCAGGTTGCAAACCAGGTCTCCAGTCAGGTCTGTGGCTGGAGGCAGGTGAAACGCAACCATACATTGATGTCTCTCTCCCTCTTTGCCTCTCTCCCTTTCCCTCTTTCTAAAAATAATAAAATAAAATCTTTTAAAAAAATTTGAAATAAAGTTAATGGGCTTATAGTAAGTAAGGTATGTTGACCTCCCAAGTACCAGGGATATTGAATATCTGAAATAGACTATTTGGACATTTACTGGAATCACCCATATGATGATCAGTAAAGTTCCATGTCATGTCTTACAGCTGCATTGTACCAAGCCATTAGCTGGGGGAAGCTATGACATTCAGCTTCCTTGTATTCTGTGAAGTAATTTTATCCTGTTTCCTTAACTATTGTCAAACTATTATTTTGGAGATTTTATTTCTAGAAGAAAAAGGGAGGATTCTGCCACTAGTACCAATAGGGAGTGATTGATCCTGACTTTAGCAAGTCAAAAAACCCTTTAAAAAATTCTAATTTGATGGTGAAGGAGTAAGTTGGACCATTTTACTCTTGTCCCTTTTTCCCTTCCAGTTTTATTGAGATGTAATTGTCATATGCCCTTTGTCTTTTTTGTTAAGTAGGAATATTATTTTGTACTCACACAATAGAAATGTTAGATGCTCATTTCCAAAGCATGCAACTAAAGACTTCATGGATGATTCTATGTATACCCTTGGAATCATTCAACAAAGATTATTTAGTGCCTTCTGTTTACTGGCCTGTTTGGAGCAGGAACTTAGATTTTAATGGAAGGAGGGTAACTGAGTTACCGTGAATCAAAGTTTAGTAACCCCTTGACTTTGAGTAAATTATAAACCCCTTAGTACCTATGTAGGTGTTGTGTGTAAAGCCTTTTATTGGATAAAGTAACAAGTATTTTTGCTTACATATTTATGTTAATCTGAGGCATTTATTTAATGGCAAGGTCTTTTATTCTTTGTTTAGTACTTAAAGTGGCAAAGGAGGTACTTAATACATATTTTTCATTATTCCAACAAATCAGATTATCTGGTCTGTGCTAGTTGTTTGGGCTACTTGCTGGCATACAGCAATGAATAGGACAGACAAGATGCAGCTTTTATAGTTTATAGTCCATTTGGGGAAGACAAACATCTAACAAATAATTAATTATAATTGTTGTAAGGACTCCACAGCCTAAGCATAGGGAGCTATGAAATCTACATATGTATTGGGAATGTTCACAGAATTCTTTCCTAAGGAAATGATTTTGATACCTGAAAAGGGTGTGGTAGTGGATGTGGGAGGAGGTGTTCCAGAAATAAGGTACAGCATGTTGGAATATTTTGAATGAGAAGGAGCATAGTGCATGAAGAAAAACACCCACTGTGGCTGAAATCTGTTGAAGACTGAGGATCAACTTTTCCAAGTTAGGAAAAACCCTAACTCTTTATTTTAAGGGCAGTTGAAAGTCACTGAAGAGTTTTAAGCAAGGGTATAATGTGATTAGATTGTTTTAAAAGATCATTCTTCTGGAGGCAGGTAAAAGGCAACCAACCTTACGTTGATGTCTCCCCTCCCTCTCTGCCTCTCCCCCTTCCCCTCTCTCTAAAAATAATAAAATCTTAAAATCATTCTTGTTGCAGATTGGAGTGTGTGTTTGTTGTAATTCTTTTTCTTTTTCTGATTAGACTATAAGAACCAAGGCTATGTCATTTATAGATAGCCCAAGAACTCAGAGAAGTGCTTGTAATGTGAAATGCATGCTGTTAGGATTTATTTCTAAGTAGATAGAACAGAATGTACATAGGTGGACAGGTGCAATTCTGTGGTGTAAGCTAATAGTAATTAACTATTGCTGAAGCTTAAACTGCATGGTATTAGTGAATAAGCAGAATGTGGTGGGAGATGAGGCTGGAAAAATAGGTACTGAAGAGATTTTGATGTATTTAGGAATTTGGATTTTATCCAACAAGAGGCAGGGAAACCAATGAAAAGTAGGAGAATACGGTTTGAATTGGGTTTTAGCATGGAATAACACTGGCATAGCAGTGTGTAGGGTGTTGTGGAGGGTGGGAATGAGACTGGAAGCTCCAAGACTAAGTAGGATCTGAGAAGGGAAGAAACATTTAGTGAGTGCCTGATAAGTACCTGTGGCATCTTCCCAGGGCTTTGGCGTGTATTATCTGACCTCATAACCCTGAGGGGTAGGTATTCACAGTCCCTGTTATCCCTATGTTACATCAAAGCCCAGAGAGATGAAATGATTTGCCCAAGAAATTAATAGACCTCAAATTTGAACTCAGGTTTGTATTACTTAAAAATCTTTTTTTCCTTTTACTATATTTCTTCTTCCTTATGCAGCAGGAGGTTGTAGGGTTATAGTCAGAAAATTAAGTATTAAAATTCAAGATTTTAGAGGCAGGGCAATTTAGGGTGAGGACAAGTAAATGAAAGAAAGTCACTGAAATAAACTGAAGATTAAGGGCATTATAACTTCAGAACAGCAACCCTCCCTCTGCAACAAAACAACAACAAATAAACCTTACAAAGTAGCTTTATACTCAGTAAATTTGGTGATTAATGATTGCTGCCTAATGATATCTCTTCATACTCCTATTTCCTTTTTTAAAATAATTTTGATTTATGTACATTTTGATTTGTGCCTGTTTTCCCTAACTGTAATGAATGGTTATTGAAGGTAGTGATGTTTTCCATATAGGGTAGGCATTTATAAATATTTATTGATTTTATTCTGAAAATGAAGGAAGTTCTTGTCATTTCAGTTTGAGTTCCTGGTTGACCAGGAAATTATGGGGTTATCTCAGTGTTTTGGAAGGCAGGAGAACATATAGTTTAGGCTTCAGAATCAAAAGACTAGTTTGAATCCTGGCTTTATGCAAGTTAGTCACTCTTAGCCTAATTTTTAATCCCTGTTGAATGGAGGTAATGTGTAGAGATGTAATGAGGCTTAAATAAGACAACATGAAGCATTTAGCTCACTGCCTGGTACACAGTAAATTACCCAAGATTGTAGATCATTTTTGCAGACTGACTTCTTATTATGTCTCTTATTTAGTGATGATTACAATTTATTTGTAACCTGACACCTTTATTTCCTTGGTAACCTTGATAATGTAGTCTCTTTTTCTCAAAGTGATCGAAGTAATATTTGTATAGTAATGTTTGTATAATAATTTGTAGAGTACTTTTTCCTGCTTCTTCTCTTTCAGTTCATTTTATGGCTGTTAACTGCCACGTTTCTAAAGTCATCACCTCTCATTGTACCATTTTTTGAAGTATCAGTTTTCTGGTATTTCACTGCCACCTGAAATGCAGGTTGCTGTCCAGCTGTCTTTTGCCATTTTTGCTGAGTTAGTCATCTTTACCTCCCGCTGTCAATTTGTATATCCTTTTCAGTTTTTCTTTTGCCTTTAAAAGCTGATGCTAATTTTGTAAAATTTTCCATCAAGTATTCCTTAATGTATTTCATTTAACTACTTTTCTATATCCTTATTTTTAAAACTATATGGGAACCAAACTGAGAAATACTTCTTGACAAGGAGATGGTAAGTCAGAACCATGTATTGTAAACTTTTCATTCGTATGCACTTTTGGTACAGGTGAGAGCTAGCTGTTGGTTTTTCCCAATATTTTATTATGAAAAATTGCAAACGTTAAAAAAGTAGAAATTTAACTATACATATATATATTGCCACATGTGCCCGTCGATTTATCTTTCAGTTCATCTTACTTTTTTGGTGAATTTCAAAGTCAGTGGCAGACATTGGTATACTTCCCCTAAATACTGGCTTATTCTTGAAGGTTTATCACTGGATCACACCATCCTATAGCTTAAAAATCTTTAGATAAAGATGTTTCTATTTTTTCTTCATTTTTGTGTTTCTTAGTACTGTAGTAGTATTTTGATGGAATGGTAGGTACATCTTCAGTGAGACATAAACTGTTTTGAGTTTTTGGTATTTGTTATAGTTAAAAATTTTGCCCTGGTCAGGTATCCCAGTAGGTTAGAGCATTGCCATACGCTAAGGTTGAGGGTTTGGTCTCCAGTTAGGACACGTCCAAGAAACAGTCAATGAATGCATAAATAAGTAGAACAACAAACAGATGTTTTTCTCTCCCCCCCCCCCGCCTCTTCTCTTTGTCTCTTCCTCTTTAAA